>JAQIXC010000785.1:0-20029 GCA_034697605.1 Metabelba pulverosa | reverse complement strand
AAATTAAATTTTTCAATACTTTCGCTAAACTCGAACTCAAATTCAATCACTTTTTGTACATAACTTTCAAAATTAATGCCAATTAAAGTATAATAAAAAGTAAACAATTTCTGTTTAATATTTTGTTAAGTTTAATTTTTTATTTAAGTTTATATCATTGGTAAGCGCTAATTAAAAGATATCATTAATTTATAATAAAAATAATCATTATTATATACATTAATTTATGTTTTGTTTACAATATTATTTAAAATGTCATAAATTATAATTGAGAATGTAAAAATTGTTTATAATGTTTAGTAAACAAACCTACATTCTTAAATTTTGTATAAATAAGCCTGATATAATTAATTTGTGCTAAAATTCTGACAGCTTAAAATATGTCTATTTAGCTTAAATTCGTTAATAAATAAAATAACATTCTAAACTTCTTATTTATGAATTGATAAATAAAACATAAAAATATCAGAATATTTGTCTCGAATGGTATCGAAGCGATAGAAAAGTTTTCGATCAAATCTATACTTCGCGACGACATCCGACATAACCGGACGTCGACGTCGTCGGGACTCTTCATGCGCTCAGAGCACCGGTAATGCGCCGAACATCTCGTGGCGCCTCTTCGGCCAGACATGACAGCCACGCGAGTCATCAACATTTGCACTCATATTAAGCCAATAATCATATTCTTCAGCCATCGCTCCATTATTTCGATTTTCCGACACTTTATGCGCAAAGTTTTCAAATAATTGCAATATTTTTGCCATATTTATACAATTAAATAATTATATTTCAATGCAATGAATAATTTATTATGCAGGTATTTTTATACACCCTAATTTATATTTTATGCATATGATATCATTTCACTAAATTATACTGTAGTATTAAAATTATTGTCGCGTCAATCATAAAATTATTTTCCCATTAAACTGTTTGCGCATTACCTGAATGATACGTGCTAGTTATTAATACCATGCTAATTAAGAATTCAGCATGCTAAAGTTCATAAATAAATACGTTTCGAAAAAAAGTAAAAAGTTTTTTTCAATGACTAAAAATACGAATTTTGTTCACTGATTATTACAGTGTAAAAGTGTTCGTATGTAGCCCGCAATTAAATTTAATCAATTCTGAAATAAAATTCGTGTTTAAACATTGAAAAACATTTTTTTGAAATATAAATTCTATGAGCAGTTGTAGTGCAATGTATTATTTATGCATCTCATATAGAAATCGAGAATATTCTGATGTAATATATATTATACGATACGGTGTAGTCGTATCGATGTTCGCATATTATGCAACGTTTCGGCCAAACATTTCTGCCAAACAATTCTCTATAAGAATGTGAAAACTTATCGTTAAAATCGATTCAATTGTTTCGACGAAACACTCACCGATGGCTCTGCACAGAGAGTGAGAGGTAGAGAGAGAGGGAGTGGGAGAGAGAAGAGAGAGAAGAAGAGAGAGGCGGAGAGAGGGACTAAGAGTGCGAATGAGAGACTGAACTCATCTCTCCATTCAAGTCAACGGATGTGCTGTCGCTGAGGGAGCGGAGAGTGAGAGAGCGTTGGGAGAGTTGGGAGAGTGGGTGCGGGAGAGGTGGAGAGCGCGTCGAGTGGGTGAGAGGGAGAGCGCGGGAGAGGCGCTGAGGAGAGAGTGTGTGCGCAGTCGTAGAGCCGAAAGAGAAAAACCGTTTTGAGAGTTGAAAATAACAATCAAAACATCAATTAATTGATTGAAATATCGAAATAATCGGCGATTAGGCGTCGATTGCGGCCAACAGTGGACACGAAATCGGAAACAAATGAGAAGCAGATAATTGTCGTGAAGTGATCCGCGACTCGAATACTAGTGGCCGTACCCGTGGATAGAGAGCCGACTGCCTGATCGCGAGTGTTGAGAGGAGACAATGGATGTGTCGACATGTATAGAGCTGGCCATCGAAGGCGAACGGCTGTCCAAATTGGGTGACTTCAACGGTTCCGTCGCCTTCTTCGAGGCGGCCGTCAAGTGCGGCACCAATGACCTGAAGACGCTGTCGGCGATCTACTCGCAGTTGGGAAACGCCTACTTCTACCTGGCCAACTACCAGAAGGCGCGCGACTACCACAAGCTCGACCTCACGGTTGCCAAGTATGCCGTCGGGCGCTCTGGCCGTCCGTTTGCATCCATATATGCATTGCTGTTATCCAGTGTTTAGTCCGTTTTCGCGACATTTGTTTGATTTTCATCTCAATTATCGATTTGCTTACACTCCGACCCACTGCCTGTGTCTCGCTGTGCGAAACACCACTACCTGTGCGAACACCGATTATCTGTTTGCGCTCCGACGCCCCCAAACACCCAAACACTTCGGCAGTTCAAACAAAACAGTTTTAGTTTAATTAAATCAATAGTTCGTTACGTTATGTCTCGTATCCGACGCTCGGCCTATAATTCGTGCCTTTCTTTCGCTTGAAAAGCAAATCATATTTATTAGTCGTTTCTTAGCAATCATTTCGTGCTTTCCTTTAATTTCTTTATATTTAATGTTTGTTATTGTTTTGCATTTTGTATTTGAATATCTGTCTAACCGTTTGGCCCGAATCCGCAGATCAATTAACGACCGCATCGGCGAAGCGAAGGCCAGCGGAAACTTAGGAAACACTCTGAAAATGATGGGTCGGTTCGACGACGCAATCGTGTTCTGCAAAAGACATCTCGAGATCAGTCGCGAACTCTCCGATAAAGTGATTACTATTTCTCATTAAATCTTGTTTTGGCTTTAATTCAATGATTTGTCGCAAATATTTGTCTAAACATTTTGATATAAATACATATTTTCGTCTCATCCGAATCGCACTCATGCCGTGCGCACCAATAGGTAGGCGAAGGTCGAGCGCTGTATAACTTGGGAAACGTATTCCACACGAAAGGCAAGAGCATGGCTCGGGTCGGAAACCAAGATCCGGGAGAGTTTCCCGAAGAGGTGAAGCGCTGTTTAGAACAGGCGGTCGACTACTATAAGTGAGTTTCCGTTTGGAATACATTTTCTGCTTTTGTTTTGTCGCATATTTGGCCTAAATTAGTGCAATGTTTTCATTCTATTCCTGTTGTTGTTGCTCTGGTAGGCAAAACCTGGATCTAATGATCCAATTAGGGGACAAATCAGCTCAGGGTAGGGCCTGCGGTAATCTCGGCAATACTCACTACCTCTTAGGTAACTTCACTCAAGCGGTCGCTTTCCATCAAGAGGTAAGTCGGCGCCGGATGTGATGTGTATTTCGATTTTCGATTCTATTTTCTCTTTGAAATACAATTTGTTTTCAAATTATGCTTTAAATTGAATTTGTTTTTACACCAAAAGCGGCTGAAAATAGCGAAAGAGTTCGGCGACAAAGCGGCGGAACGTCGGGCGGAATGTAATTTAGGAAATGCACACATATTTCTCGGACAGTTCGAGGCCGCCGTCGATAACTATAAGTGCGTTCAGTTCTAACCAGTCTTTTCACTAATGATTAAACAAATTATATTTAAAATAATTAATTTCGAATTGAATAGACAAACACTGGCGTTGGCCGAGGAGCTCAAGGACCGGGTAGTCGAAGCCCAGGCCTGTTACAGTCTGGGCAATACGTATACTTTATTACGTGATTACAACTCAGCGATTGAATACCATTTGCGGCACTTGAAGATCGCGCAGGAGTTGAGGGACCGGATCGGTGAGGGCCGGGCGTATTGGAGTTTAGGGAACGCCATGACGGCGGTCGGCGACAATCACCAGGCGCTCAACTACGCGCAAAAACATCTCGAGATTAGCAAAGAGATCGGCGACAGCACCGGTCAGACCACCGCTCAGATGAGTATTTCCGACTTACGGCAACTGCTCGACACTGATCTCAACAAAAGTGGCGGCGCCGGCAGTGCCGACTCGCGCCACAAGCGCCTGTCGATGGACCGAATGGAGTTGATGTCTCTGACGCCACAGCAGCGCAAACACTCACTCAATACAGTTGAAGAGGTCGTGACCACAAACAGTAGCGCCGGCGTCGAACCGGCGCCCGAACCCGTCTCCGCTACCTCTTCCCGCAGTGACTTCATATCGAAAAGTCACGAAGACTTCTTGGATTTGGTGTCGAAGTTCCAGAGCAAGCGAATGGACGACCAGAGGTGCGCTTTGGATAGCGTAGAGAATAAGGAGAACCGGAAGCCGTCGCACGCGAGCCAAGCGAACCGGCCGTTTGCGAACCCGATTCGCGAGAACAACGCCAACAACATCGCCGCCAACAACAACCCGAACGCCGGCCGAAACATCGTCAACAACCCGACCGCCGGCCGAAACAACGTTAATAACCCTAACGGCGGCCGCAATGGCGTCAACAACCCGACGGCGAATAACAACCCGAATAACGCCAACAATAGTAGTAATAATCCGAACAATAATCGCAATAATCCGTCGCAACCGATGTCTAACCACATCGGAAGCGTCGGCCAGTCGTCGCAGGACTCGCAGTCGAGCGACCACTTCCACGACCTGTTCGACCTGATCGCGGGGATGCAGGAGCGCCGTATGAACGACCAGAGGGCTTCACTGCCGCCCGTCCGCCGCAACAGTGCCACCAATGGACCCGAAAGTCTTCCACAACAACGAAATCACATTTGCGTTCAGAACAACGCGATTGTCGCCAACAACTTGAACGACGAGAGCAGCGACGACTTGCCGCGGATGCGCGCGCCGGCCAACGTGCCGAACCCGCGCCGCACCGGCCCGTCGCGCCAGTACTCGCTCGGCGCCAACGTCTTGCCCGACGACGACTTCTTCGAGATGTTGATGCGCTCGCAGGCGAGTCGGCTCGAGGACCAGCGCAGTCAGATGCCCGGCACGTCTTCCGAGCGCTCGTCGTCGATCTCCCGGCCCTCGACGCTCGAGCGCCCGCAGAGTGTCGTCTCCACACAAAGCAATTCACCGCAACAGGTACTGCACCCGTAATTGGCTTTTGAGCTATTAGTTTGAGTGCTAATTGCGTTACGATTTGTGTATCGGCAGAGCGTCGCGCCTACCGTTCCCGACGAAGACTTCTTCAGCTTAATCCTCCGGTTCCAAGCGGGCCGTATCGAAGACCAGCGCTCATTCCTACCGGACAGGTGTCAGTCGGACGACGAGCCGATGAAGTGCTCGTCGACCAGCAGTCGCAAGTCGTCGACCACTTCGACGAAATCGAGTTCCAACGCACCGTCGGCTCGAAAGTCGTCGAAAACACTGATTTAATCCGCGGTTTCGCTAAAGGTTTGGAATTTAAAGACAAAAAGTGTTCAAAATATATATAAACGAGTCGTCCGTTCGCGGGTCGACCGCCGTTTCGACGAATTAGTTCCGAAACTCGTATTTCTGTTGTTATAAACAAAAATTAAGACAAAGATTCGCCGAAAACTATCCCCCAATTACCGACCGATGGAGTATCATGTCTAATTTAAACGCATTCTTTTGCACTTTCCAAACAATTTGACGCAATTTTTGACATTTATTTCTATTTATACTTTTTAGAGTGTTTTTCCATATTTTAAGTGAATCTTAAGTTTATTTTTACTAGTTTTTAAGTACTGTCTAATTTGTGTTCTTGCTTGTTTAAGCGCAAAATAGAGGAATATATTTTTCACGTTTATTTAAAACTAAGAAATATTTTCAATACTTTAATCTTCTCTTAAGTGCCAAATATTCTGATTTATTCTCGCGTTTCAGAGGTTTGGTCTGATATTCGTCTCATTTGTAGTGAGAATTCGTTTTTCACTCGAAAATTGTGTTCAGAATTTGGCTCTACTTTTAGGACATTCTCCCAATTCTGAAGTCAATCCGTAATTTGCTTTCGAATTATGCTTTTCTGTAAATCTGAAACTTATTTCTCTCTATAAATCAGCTCTAATTCTGTCGAAAGTTACAGTATAAAACTGTTTTATCATGTTTTTCTGGAGATTAAATTATTAAACTTGTTTGTTTTCCGGGGGACTTGTAGAACAGGCCACGAATTTTCAATCAATTTATTCTATTTTAAACTGTTTTAAAAAGTTTATTGGAAAGTAAACATGAAGTAATTTCACCCATAAATAGTTTCGCCGGTAATTCAATTACAGTATTAACTCATTTTTAGATTTTGTTTTTTTTTTGCATTTTACTCAAAACCGAAAACAAATTATTTATTATTTAATATAATTTTGTTTCGAATTCTTATATTTATTTATATAATATATTTTAATTTCACTTATATTCCGAAAACATTTCGAAAAAAAACTCACATTTAGTTACAAATCATTGATTTCAAACAAAAAAGAGAAAATTACAACAAAAAAATCACCAAAAAAACAAAAACACATTTATATATAAATAATATAAATTGTATTATAATTTATAATAAAAAAAACAACTATTGTATGAATCGATTGATTTGATAAATATTATAAATATAATTAGAAATATTAGTTTATTTTCCGATTTGCTCTCAACTTTCGATTTTTATTTAATACAAATCTTTTTTTCCGATTTTTTCTTTCGATTTATTATTCGTAACTTATATTAAGAGAGAAAATAAAACTGAAAAACAATTTTTATTCTCATTTACGACACAAAAAGGACATAAAAAGCGTATTATTTGCAATGGAATGCAATCATTGATTTCCAAAATCACAAATAAAAATAATATCCAAACCGAAAGTCAATGACTTTTCGCGTATGAAATGTAAAATTCAAATCGTTGTCTGTTTTTCTTTTTTCGCGAAAAAACATGTCTACAAACCCACAAAAAACAAATTAAACCACAAATATAAAAAGAAAGCTACATGCGAAAACAACCCGATTGTAAACAAATCGATAGAATTCAGAAATTGTTGTTTGAATTCTATTGACTGGAAAATAAAAACCATTTTATTGAAAATTTTCATCACTTGTGCTGTGAATTGTAACAAAAAAAATCGATAAATTGAAACCGAATATTGATTTTATCCGAAAAAGTTTATTCATTCAGTTATATACTGTATAATTGAGAAAAATTTGCATTGTAAAAGTTATTCCATTAAAAGAATACAAATTTATTTAAAAACAAAGGACTTGTTATTTATTTCCGATTCTTTCAAATTTGTTAAAAACTAAAAACAAATTCCGAATTAAAACAAAACAATAAGTTTTTTTGTTTTCCGATTAAACGCATAGTTTCGAGACTACGGGTGCGGATCAGTAGCCGTCGTCCGACCAACTGATGGACGTATAGTCGGGAAAGTATTCTTTGAGTATCCGACAGGTGATCGAGTGGTCGGCTTTGCCGAAGCCCTCAGAGTAGCCGAAGATGGAAATGGTTTTCTTCTGCGGGTTGTGTTCAATACGTCCGCCGCCGACGCAATCGAAGGCCAGCTTTTTGGCGATCACTCGCGGCTCGACTTCATCGCAAATGTCGGCTAAACCCGAAAAATCGATCAACGGATTAGACATCAGGTCTTGTGTACGAAATATGCGAAAAATGATCAGTGAATTAGTGGATCAAATACCATGATATCCACAGCGGGTATAGCCTCTGACGATATACTTGCTTTTGTTGGTCGACCGGTCGGTGATCTCAATCAAGACGTACTTAAATCTTCCCGAATCGATGTCCACGTCCGCGAAGTCGTCCATTACTTCCGCTTTCGGCGATAATTAGTACCAATTTATTCGTAAACTATCGCCACTTTCGGCTCAATTTAGTTAAACTGTTTAATTGTTTTTGTTTGAACCGGTAATACAAACAATCAAGTTTAAATTAACTTGCAAATTTGATCTATGTCAGGTGAAATTAGCAATGCTTAATCTACTGTAGCTAAAAGTTTAATTTGATTAATAAATAGCTAGATATGTTTAATGTAAGTAGTTTCGGCTAAATTACACTGTTTATTTTGAAAATATATTACTGTCTACTCAATGACAATCTTGGCAATAGATGGCAGATGTGTTTATACAGTATAAATATTGTATTCGCTTAAAGTGAGACTGAATTTTAGTGTAGAATCCAGGATATACAGTACTACACTGTATCTTTCGCAAAGTGATTAAATTCTACACAGAATATTTTTCTTGCGAAAAAATGAAATTATTTGCTAAGCGTCTGGAACTGCATTTTAAAAGCAATAGAAAAATAATGAAATATTTGATTTGTTCTGTACACAGCATTAAACTGCCAAGACACTATTTGTTAATTTGCCTCACTTATTTATTCAAATATCTAATTTGATTTGTTTAAACAATTTTCAGAATTCTATCATTGCAAAATATCATATGCAAATAAAATCGCATAAAAGTGCAAAGTACAATATTAAAAGAATAAAAGAATTCTATTGCTCTAAGATTGCAACAACAACAAAATTTGCATTCTATTTTTGAAATCAATTGTAATCATGTTTAAATTGTAAAAAAGTGCTATGATATTGATACTTTTTTAATGCATTTTTATGTATGCATTCGATAAAATATAAGCTAGGTAATAACTTATAAGACATGTTCAGTTTTAATTAAATCCAATTATCAGTAATAAAAATTAATTTATTGATTAAAAGAGTTCTCATTTCGAGTGTTTCCTAAGACTTCGACATTTATTTCGCAATTTGGGAATACAGTCGTACTTTCGCCGAATTATTTATATCTAAAGTTTTTCCTATCAAGTTCTTAGCAACTCTCACCTTGCTACTAGAAGCATCTCAAGTTATAATGCTGCAATAGTAGAACATTCTCGATCTTGTTTTAGCTTGTCTTTAGTGGCAAGTTTATTTGTCTCCTGTTTTTAAACATACAATAAGTTAACGAATTATTTATTTCACAATTTTTCCATTATTTACAGAGAATTTAAAACCTTGTAAACTGTTGCTATCTGCTTATTTCGTGATGTTTATAGACCAAAATTTTACTTGTTAGTGTTACTTTATATTAAAAAAAATAAACATCATTATAAAATAAAAGCACGTACAATAGGCATTAACGTTTTTGGAAAATGTGAAAAAAATTTGTTTTTATTAAATATAATAATATTTACAATTTGTCACTCAATTTGAAGTCAGTTTCAAAACACTTTCAATGAATACAATACACAAAACAAATGCATTCAGACGTCGCGTGTCTTCACTAGCGATGCCATTCCTCGACATGACCGTCGTGTTCGTGCCCGTGACCGGCATACCCGCCGTGCCCGCCATGCCCGTGCCCGCCCTCGCCTCCATGGCCACCAACACCTCCCTCGCCGCCCCAGCCACCATGCCCTCCCCAGCCGCCCTCGCCACCCCAGCCTCCATGCCCGCCGTGACCGCCCCAACCGCCTATTCCTCCGTGGCCACCATGTCCACCAACGCCTCCGTGCCCACCATAGACATTGATCTTGTGTTTGTGCGTTCCGGTGTGTATCGGCACATATACCGGGACTATAGTTTGGCGATAGCTTTCGTTAGTTTTCTAAAACTTTCTAGGTACTATTTTGTTTTGATCAAGTTAGTTGCCTTTTTCAGTCGAATGATGATGGTAATAACCGCCGCCTTTCACGTGAATTGGCACTGGTATGGGGATCGGAACTAAAAGCAACAAACAATTCGTTGTTATTTAGATTTGTCATGATAATATTAAAGAATATAAATTGAATTTAGAAATTAGCAGTATACTTATTTGCTGTTGCTGGTGATGGTGCTCATGGCCACCTCCGCCGCCACCGCCACCACCAAGTATGATGATACTGCCGCCGCCGCCGTGCCTACCCTGGCACTCGATGTCTGACAAATGCATTAATATAATGCATAAAACGATGCACTTATTGATGAGAGAATTGAGACGAAAATGCATTTCTGGGAAAGTAGTACTGATTTGCAGTTAAACTGTTGGACGGAATGTGCTATCGATTGAATCGATTGTCTGCCGACTAATGCACTCATTCTAAGACACCTTTTATATAGCGATCGATCGGTAGGTCTAAAACCAAATCGATTGGAACGGATCGGCGGTTTGTTCGACGATTTGATTGACTTTTAATTCGCGTTTTTTAATCTATTTTTTATTCATTTATTTTTTTGAATAAAAAATAATTTCGTCTGAAAAACCAATAATCAGTTTTGGATTTAGTCGACTAAATAATATCGATTTCTTGCAATTGATTGAAAGCTATAAATATGCTATAATTCGAGACTTTACTGCTTTCCGCGTATTATGCGTTTAAGCCTTTCTTTCCTATTATTTATCAAATTTTTTGCTTCGAATTAAAAATTCAATTTTATTTAACTTTCGTTTTTCAAAACTTTTTTCTCGTATTTTAATTAATTCGAAAGACATTACGGACTGACTCTAAGCAAGCGATGCATACGAATGGTTGACAACAATTTGATTGCGTTTTTTAAAATTATCATGAATTGGAAAAACATTTTACATTATAGTTTAGGAAAAGTGCTATTTGGTAATACAGTATTTGAAATTATTAAAGCATGTTTATTAATTTAAAATTGGATTTAATCTACATATTTATAGTTAAATTATGTTTTTTCACTGCCTGTAGTGAAAAAATGATTTAATTTAAATAAATTATGCTGTGTGTTTTATTTAACACTGTACTGTGTACGGTTTCTTGTACTAAAATTAAATTGAATTTGTATGGTAACATTAAAAGTAATGGCTATTAGCTTGCTTTTTCATAAAATAGAAATCATTAATTTTGTTTAGTTTGTCTTTTATATTTAATGCTTCAACTAATTCAAAAAAAAGTTTTTTCAATTTAAAAAATAAACAAGTACTTATAAGAAATTTCATTTAAATTTATTAGCATTATTAAATACACCATTTTAATGTTCTTTGTGACTCATAAATTATGAGGATGTTACAAACTTAAAAGAAGTTATTTATAGTTTTAAATTGCAAAAATGCAGGTTTTACTTCGAATATCTTATAATGTTACAAAAAATTTAAATTAAGAATCTTAAAAGTATCTTCTCAAATTTTACTATTATGTAATTTTATTATATAGCAATTTTAAAAATTACATTTTTAAAAATATTATAACTTCTAATTATAGATTAAAAATAGTAAGTTATTATAAAATATTAAACTAGAATGTAGGAGAAAATCTCATGTGTAGAGAAGTGACACGGATGCTTTTAGGTTAAGACTAACTAGAATACCTACTCACATCAGTCATACGTGCTCAACCAATATAATGTATATACGCAAAATAGATCAAGTTACAAATAATTATATTGATAGCAATATAGTTATATCAAATATTATTAAATATTATTAGTAGCAATATCGTTACGTCGAATATCGTCAAGTCGAATGTTTTTAAGTCGAATATCGATAACTCGACTATGTTTAGTTACATTATTATATTTAACATTATTCGACTTAATAATAACATTAATAATAATTCGACTGAACATTATTTGATTTAACAATATTTGACTTAACATTATATGACTTAACTATATTCGATCAGTTGCAAAGCTAAATGTAAGATAAACTAAAGAGTATATAAATTATTATGCTTAAAATTATACTGTTTACACAAAATATTTATTCTTGAGCATTAAAGTACAGTTGCATTAATTAATATTTGAAAATTATTCAGTTTAATTTAAAATATTACTCAGATAATAAAATAATAAATTTGTAACTTTGCTCAGATACAAAAATTAAACTTTTAGCAAGCTTAAATATTGAAAACGGCCGAAATCTTAAATTTTTGGTTTTAACTTTGCTATTGATATAGTTATTGCTTTATTTATATACAGTAGCTGTACTGTATAGCTACTGCTAAACTTAATTAAAATGACAATTGACTTTTCTATTATTAAAGTTGAATTTTTGAACAAGTATATTTTTATTTAATCCATAAATATTTTCGTTGAAAAGTTTATTTTTGATATGAACTGATCGAGTATTAAAGAATTACCATGTTATTATTCACTTGAAATGTGTAGAATAAATAAGCGATGAATAACATTTTGACAACTATTGGAACAATATAATTGTTTTAATTAAATTATGCTTCTGCTACTCTATAAAGTATACACTAGTATTAAATAGACTGTATATTTTTTAGTTAGTGAGACAAGTAGTACTTCTAGTATAACGTATAAGTAAGTCAAAATAATTCCATGCTTAAATCAATCTGGATGTTTATTAATAAAAATTCAGATAAGGCATAGCACAGATATTAACAACATGTTACAAATGCTATTGGAGTACTCTCATCCAAGTCAGCTATTCATTATTATTAATAAGTGTATAGTTTTTTTTATCCAATTAGAATGATACATTTATAAAACTCTATTGTTATACTGTATTTATTAAGGTAAGCTGATAACATATTGTATATTTTCAGTTAAACAAGAAAGAATAGTATCTAGCTGATTAATTTTATTGAATAGTTTATATTATTATACTTGATTAAATATACTTATAATTATTATACTGTATATTTGATTATACTATATAGTAATTTTCAAATAACTAAACTATTGTAAATTATTAGGAAATTTGTTAGAAATGCCTTAAGTATGAAACTAGAAATTACTTTGTAAAATTTTTTAATTAAAAACATTTAAAAATTGGTGTTGTAGAGATTAAAGTAACACGTATAAAACTAATAGTAGTTGGAAAATTTGATCAAACTTTACGACAGAAGGATGTGATTCAGAGATTTGAAGATAAAAATTACGAAACTTCTCGCGAATTAGACACCGATTTGAGTGGGAATTGGCGTTTGTATGCCATTGTACTGAAGTCGACACTCATTTCCCTTTTTGTCTCTCAAATCCGATTTGATTTCCAATTCGCTTTAATAGAGGCGTCAAAAGTGACGAAATTATTTATAGAAATAAGCAGTGTACAATTATTATGCATTGTTATTATTAATTTATGATTAAATTGCAAAGTTTTAATGATCAAGTACATAACATTAAGCCCGCACGCAAAAATTTAATTATAGAATATATTCGATTAATAATATATTTTGTATTATTGAACAAGTTATAAATTAATCTAGTTAAATATTTAAAAACGCAAGTTAGAAATTTAGGCCTGTGCCTAAATTAGAGCCTGAATTTACTGTAATTTGTTATGCAATGTTATTTAATATTTCATATTTTGTAGTTTAAGCGGTTTAACTATTTAAACATATGTAATATAAGTTTAATATAAATAAGACAAATGTAATATTTGTACCATTGTAATATTTAATAATGAATTTTAAATAATCAACATTTTAAAAACTAGATTAAGCTTATTGCTAAGTTTTAAATTATTTACAATATTTACTCTTGCTAATATATTAATTATTATTTAAAAATAACTATATACTTGTAAAATATATAATAATTCTTGTTAATATACAATGTAATATTTAGTTTAAAAAAATAATTCCTATATAAAATTAAATATAAAAAATTAAACTATTTTTTTGTAAAGTAAACTCAACAAATAATAGTCACATTTAAGCTTGATATACTCTTGATAATTTTATCAAAAGATGATATTTTTTGTATGAATTCTATTCAAACTCTCCAATTACTATACACTGGGGTTTTGTTTCGACATAAATCCTGATTACACAAGATACCTAATTAAATAATCTTTTCAGAATAATCTATGTAAAAATTAAAATGTAAAGGATTAATTTTTTACGCCAACAGCAACAGCAAAAATTAACAAAAACCTAGAAATAATTGCAAAGAACTTTAAACTTTAAGAGCATATACAGTAATGATTGTGCAAAATTTCCTTTAAAAGATAATTTTAAAAATTTACTTGCTAATTTAATAATCCGTGTCATTAGTTTCAAAAAGCAATTACTGCGGAAATCCTTTTTTCGACGAGAAATTCAATTGAATTGAATCTTTGAAAACGTAGAGAAAAAAGGATTTGCCTTTTGTTCGCATAGACGCACATATAGTCGCGCTTTTCGGTGTATTTTAATATAAATATATTTTTGTCGAAACAATTCGATTCAGTTTTCAATTAGCGATCAGAAGCCATGAATCGGTGCTTAATATCAATCGCTTTGTTTGTTTGCTTAGCCCGAGTCCAGGCTCAGGGCGACTACGGCGGCGGGTATGGAGACTACGGCGGATACGGCGAAAAGGTATTTTCATTTCGATCATGCTGCTTTCTTTCTTTTTTAATATTGCTTAATCTTTCAAAATCATCTTATTAGTTTTATGTATTTTCAAACGCCATTTTATTAAACAATATTCTATTTATAAATTAATAAAACTTTAAATAAAAATTTTATATCGAAAATATATTTGCATGATAAAATATTTCTGATTTTATATTTAACTATGCTGATTTATACAATAAAGGTATTTTCAATTTTAAATGTAAAAATAGATTTACATCTGATTTATTATAATTTCTAATGAATAATTCTTAACAATAAAATTCCTTTTGTTTTTACTTTTTAGATATTTTGTAGCTAGGATTTTATCATGAATATCTAATATATTCTTAGAATTGTTACGAAAAATTACAAAACTTTTATTTCAAAATGAAAACACAATATTAATTTCGAATTAAGTAGTGTTTATCCAAACAAAGCATTTTGATTAAACTAATCAAACAAAATTCTACATTGCTTAAATTTTAGAAAATCATCAAGCCTGGAGTAATCAAACCCGAGTATGTGCCGATTATTAAGCCGATTCTCCATTCGTACCAGAAATACCCGAGCTACGGGGGCGGGTATCACGGTAATATATTACTTAGCAATACAAGCACATGCAAAACAAATTAGCATGTTAAATATGAATGTAAAAACGAAAATATTTTTCACCGAACAAACAGGAAAAGTAGTGCCGATCCACAAGCTGTTCGAATACCAGCCGAAGTTCGACGCGAGTCTGTTTGTGAAGCCGTACGGCGGGGCACACCTACTCCAGAAGCACCACAAACCCGAGATAATCATCAAACACGCGAAGCCGGTGTACATCGAACAGCCGCCCATCGAGAAGCACGTCTTCCAGAACGTCTACGTCAAGCAACCCGTGATCGTGAAGGAGCAGCCGGTCATCCACAAGGAGAAGGTCTTCACCGTCAAGAAGAAGCCGCCGATAGTCAAGTTCAACGAGAAGGCGCCGGTAGACGTCAAGGACTTCGGCCACACAGCCGTCATCAAGAACAAGGGTTACGGCGGCGAGAAGGGCCTGGAGGGCGGCTTCGGCGGCGAGTACGGCGGTAAGGGCAAGGAGGGCGGCTTTGGCGGCGAGTATGGCGGCGGGAAGGGCAAGGAGGGCGGCATCGGCGGCGAGGGTAAAGAGGGCGGCATTGGCGGCGAGGGAGGCATTGGTGGCGAAGGAGGCATCGGCGGTGCCGGTGGTGGCGGACAAGACTACCAATAAATGCTTTTTTACACATTTTTCTGTAATTTTATGCAAATGTTTTGTTTTAATAAGTTATTAAAGATCTCAATCAAAAAAATAGTTTTATACTGTGTTATTTTTAAAAGACACGTGTTTCTTCTTGCTTCCTAAGTCTTTTATTATTCATGGTTATTTTGAAGTTCTTATTAAAGTTCGATGGTTTAATGTGACTCTATGCTCATCTATTATGTATAACTTAAATCTCATTCATTCAGCATGCACATTCTTTATATACTGTATGTACATTAAATCTTCCGACATTACGTCTTGCTTTTTAAAATTCGTCATAGTTTATCATGCTAGTATCGAATGCTGTGTAGGCTTTACTCGTGTGTTTTAAATTGGTTGTAGCTTGACACATGACTAATTTTAATGCTCAACGATTTACCATGATTTTAAAAAATACTCTTGAATAATTTATACACAAAGGACTTGTTTCAAACGTAATTGCACGCATCAAAAGGTAAGGCAAAAAAAGTATTTCCAGGATACTATACCCATTTAATCATGCCTAATTTAAATCAATGAAAACTGTATTGCAAATTAAATTATCATGTACACGTAAAAGTAAGTCGCTTTCATCCAAACAAGCAATGACCAAATCAAGTAAATTTCCATGTCTATTTTTTAACTAAATTCTAGGTTTTTTTTAAAGTTTATCAAACATATAAGCAAAAATTTTACATGTGATTTTTTAGAGGTTGCACAACAATTTTAATGCTAGTTCCCAAATTACACATTATAAAATCACGTTTTTAAAAGCAGCAATTCTTTTTTTTCAATGGCATTAGGAAGTATAATTACAAATTTATCATGAACAATTTCGTATAAAAGCATTTAGCTTAACTAAAATTAATTTTAGGATTAATTAATGCTTTTGACTAATGCATTGATAGCGTAATTATAAGCAATGCTTAACAAAAATTCTTAGAAATTATCTTTAATTCAAATAATTTGCTTAATTTGAAATTATTATTCGTCAATGTTTAATTGAATACATATAGATATAATTCAGCCATGTATTAGCAAAAATTGCCGCTTGCGTGAGTGTTATTTGATCAAGTCACTTATTATGACGTATAAAATCTAACATTTAACTCCAATTGTACTAAAAAGCAACAATAATAGCAAATACTCAATAACTCAACTTTTATTTCCAAAAAACTAACTGTGTATTGTCGATCGCAAGCAACAATATAAAATGTATAATAAATGTTTACAGTATATCATACATCAAAGATATATTACCAAGTATTCTATTAAGCCTGCTATTTTAGATTTAGAAATGTGAATTAAAATTTTATAATCGGATTATTAATGCCATAAATATTAGTATAAGTTTTGAAAAAATAAATGTTTTGTTTATACTGTATATACAGAAGCATTAACTATGAAAACAACTTATTGTTTAATGGAATTGAGCTTGTTTATCGGCTAATCAGCTTTTATCTAGAAATATAATAAATATATCTATGGTAGAAAATATTAATGTATTTAATATACGATATTAAATATTTTTCATGATTTTAACAATATATCAATGTTTTTGGTTAATATTTACCAAATTAATATTGGTTAATTACATTGCTTAAATTGATTTTACTCTCAATTTTGCTAAATCTCATTTTGAAGTACTAGAACAATTAGGCAATATTTAAAAAAAATAATGAAACTATGTATAAGAAATTTTTACCATGTACCATATTTTAGTAAACACAGTGCGTCTACAAGAAAAATTCATGAAAAACAAAAATTGAATAGAACTGCTTCGATGTAGTAATAGTGCATGCTAAAAATATATTTCCTAGAAGCATATTAGGATATCTGTATGGTTTCAAATATCAAACACCCAGACGCATTTGTACGAGTTACAATTTTTAAAACTTGATCAACTAAAACATTTAATGGCAATAACATAATTTTAAAAATTATTTAATTGATATATATTTTGTGAATCATTCTTTTATCTAGATGTTACTCATTCGTAGATGCCAACAATTTGTTAATTAGTACTTTATGTAAATTAGAATGTGCAAGCTAATAATCTTTAATATAAATTCTATATAAATTCAAAATATGCTATAAATTATTATCTACAGTAGACTGTACAGTTTACTAAAATTGTTTACTATTAATATACAGTACTTTATAAATTATAATATAAAATTTTATGTTACTAAGTTATTCAAATAATCTTAAATTCAAATCATACATAATAAATGTAAAATTTATTGTACAGTATAATTTTGCATAAATTTACAGTTTTAATAAACAAAAAAAAATTGAAACTTTTCATTTTAAAGTATTTTAAAAATTTAAACTATTTATTTGTTAATTTAAAATGCTTATAAATTGTATAAATCGCACTTTTATTTAGCAATTTGCATTTTCTATATGCTATAAGCATTATATATAAATATTTGTAGAGTAATTCTATTGAATTATTATTTTTTATAATCTACTTTATTTTATTATTTTTATATTCTATGTATAAAATAAAATGCAATTTAACATATTTTTCAATTTTAAAATTAGTATATGCAAAATCTTTAAGCATAACTTTTATGCAGTTTATTAAAATAAATGAAATTTATTTCTAAAAAGATTTTTTGCAGGGTATTTTTGTTTATTATTTATGGCTACTGTACAATTAATTGAAACGAGAATTTTGTTTGTTGAAGGTTTAATCTAAAAACAGTTAATTTAAGCTTTAATTTCCAGAAGGCATTTAGTTTTGTATTTTTAGACAATCTAACTTTATTGTTAAAACTAACACGCATATATAATAAATTTATACTAATTTTATTGAGAACCAATGCAATATACCGTACATATGCTATAATAATTTGTAGCTAAATTTAAACAATAATAATTAAAAATTTACTCTATATTATTTTTAGTAATTATTTTATTACGTAATATAATCAAAAATTAAAAAAATTGTTACTTACTAATATGTAATTAATATAAAATTACATTTTAATTAAATTTTTATTAAAATGGAATATTTGTTCTTGATTACATGGTTCATGTATAGAAACCGTACTTTTAGCCCGAATACAATTAATACGTCTGATATATATTTATTAAGTTAAAACTGAGTAAATTTTTAATTTAAACTTAATGTAATGTTAAATGTTAATTTTCAAAAATTTTCAACTTGCATTCAACAAGTAATAAATTCATTGACTCAAAACTTGTTATTTATAGTAATATTTTACAAATTATTCAATAAATGAGAATTACATTTAACATAATTAATATTTTCATATTATTCAATGAATGAGTCAAAAATTTTATTCCTTGTTGAATGCAAGTTGAAATTTTGTAAAAACTAACATTTAACATTACATTAAGTTTAAATTGAAAATTTAGTCAGTTTTAACTTGATAAATATATATTAGACGTATTAATTGTATTCGGGCTAAAAGTGCGGTTTCTATTCATGTAACATGAATGTTTTAATTATTGATTATTTATTTAGTTATTTACTTATAATTGTATAAAATATTAAATTATGAAAAATCTAATTATATTATAATCGGAAACCCGAGAGAATCGACTATAACTAACATTAAGCCAAAAATCAATGGCAATGACATACAAAGAGTAGAGTCAACAAAAATTTTGGGCATAAGAATTGACCATAACTTAAAATTTGATTCGCATATCAATACGCTATCGAAAGAATTATATTCTCGTTTGGGTCTCATTATACGCTTAAAGCATATTTTGCCCCAAAAAACACTAAATTTTGTGTATAAGTCGATTGTTCGACCAAAGCTCGAATACGGATGCGCTCTATGGGGACACACATATGCCACTCATTTAGATATAATTATCAAAATTCAGAAAAGATTCGCTCGAATTATATCAAATTCTGAGTATTTGGCAAATAGTTTACCGATATTTACACGTCTGGAGTGGTTGTCAATACAAAACGCTATTAAATATCAGTCAATAATCTATATTTACAAATCAATCAATGGCTTAGGATCTGAGAATTCAAAGAATATCTTTAAATATTGTACTCAAAGACGTAGCGCTCGGAATGGGAGCGATGGCTATAAAATTAAAGAACCAATTGCTAAGAAGGGATGTCTCGGAAACAGTATTTTCTATAAAGGCGTGAAGTTATGGAACGCATTACCGCTAGACATCAGATGCGAAACAAGTTTTAATAAATTGAAAGATAAACTCAAATATTTTAATTTTAATAGTATTTAACAATATTTTTATATTTATTTTAATTTCTTATATTTTTATAAATTTTAAATAAGGCTTTCTATGTAAACCAGCAATTATTGTTGATAGAGATGCCAATAAAGATTGATTTGATTTGATTTGATTTGATAAAAATAATATAGTATACTGTAGTTAAGCTTTAATATTATTTTTAAATGTTGATAGACCAGTTATTATAATTTATTATTTAAAATAAAACATAGAAAAATTTTTCATAGATATAAACAAAATTTTTAATTGACTTCTCATAAAACTTGGATGAATTATACTCACTCGTAAGTTCTTGTAGCATGTGTAAACGATTTTCGTGTTCAATTCTATAGCAAATCAAAGCTCTGGTCACTAATAACAAGATTCGGCACAATTTAGCTGCTTATGGCCAGACGCGCCGCCGTAATCA
>JAQIXC010000784.1:0-20029 GCA_034697605.1 Metabelba pulverosa | reverse complement strand
CCGGGCCGGGCCGATAAATTTCTCTGTTCGGGCCGGGCCGGATCGGGCCGATGGGTCTGAAAAGTCGGGCCGGGCCGTAGAAAGTCGGCCCGATTTGGGTGTCTAATCGGAATAAGTCGATTCAATCGCGCATATATTGGCCTTAAGTTAATTTATACAGTGTATATCTGGGCTCTCAAAGAATTTAGCCAAGCGCTTTTTATTCAAGTATATTAGCAGATATTAATTAATAGAGTATAAAAATTTGAGTAAAAAAATAATCAAAGTTTATTTATTAAAATTTATACGCAAATTCAATACAGTTTTAAATAAGAGTAAAGGATCAATGAACAGTTACAAAGTTTAATAAAAAGCGTCCGGCTACATTCTTTGAAAGCCCAGGTGTATGTTATGCAAACCTCGAAATGCAGACATTTAGACAAATTTTCGCGAATACAAAACCAATCAATCAGTGTAACTGCAATTTTTACAATATATTATTTTCACAATATTCCTACAAATGTTTAAACTCAAACACAATTTTCCAATAAAAAATCATGATAGTTTAAACTTGACTTAAACTTTAAGTCGAAAACCGCGCAATTGCGTAATTTCATCATGATATCGAATAATTACAGCCGGTATAGGACGTATCAATTTATTTACAGCGAAATTGTTTATAAATATTAGAAAACTTTGTGAATGAAAATAGGAAAAAGTTGTCAACTAATGGAAGTAATTTCGGTTCTGTTCGTCGACTTCCAAATAAGTGGTTTAATTGGGTTTTAAAGTCGAGGACCAGAACCGCAATCGCCGTAAATCCGATATTTTTAACGGTTTCGCACAATTGGGACAATTGCTGCAACGGTTTAAACGTTTGGTGCGTTTGAAGCACTCAAGACACGCAACATAACCGCAACAGACAGTCCGGTGCGGAAGGACTGATCGCTCGGACTCACAGATCTGGCAGAAGTGGGTCTTTCGAAATACTTTCGCAGTTTTTGCCGATTTAGTGAATTTTCGAATAAAATGTAAAATCTCTTAGAATTTTGGTTTGATATGCGTTGAGAGAAATGATTGGAATTTATGACGACATCGACTCACAGGTACTGACTTTTCGCTCAATTACTCGAAACTCTCGTTGCGCTCCGAACTCATTGGCCGACACTTCGACCGAACACTTGTCGAGGAATATACGCCTCTCAGCCGTCGGCACTATTATCGACAAATCTGTCCAAAGATCCAAACAGTGATCAATGAGAACATCAAACGGAAAGAGCGAATTCGGAGCAAACCTTTGATCCATTGGTCGCGGATCTGTTTGTCGATGTTCTTAAACGCCGTATTGAAGGTCACCGAAAGGCAGACTATGTTCTTATGTTTTTTGAACTCTCGAATCCCGTCAAATAGTTTGCCGAAACTACTGGTGCCCTTAAATAGTGCTTTTAACTGTCGGAGTGATGAAAAAATATGAATTTAATTTCAGAATAAGCATGTTAAAATGTCACCAATCCTAACCTTAGTGCCATTTCTACTCCAAAACTCCAATATTTGTTTCTGTGACTCTTCGGCAGCCTTATCACAATTAGTGCTTTTGACGCTTAAAGGAACAGTAGTTCTATGAGGACCAGACGCGCCGACGTGTTCGGCGAAGTCGAGAGAAGTCGGTTTCAATTGGTGGACAGTATTGCGCTCTTCATTCCAACGAACCTTTTTCGACGAGTTTGACTCAACCAATGACTTGCTTTTGATAATACCCTGTAGTTTCAAATCGGGTGTTACGGGCCTGGAATCGGGTTCCGCGCAAATCGATTTGAGCGGAACATTCAATTTGATTCGCTTTGTAGGACTCGGTTCCAAATCGACGATATCGGGCGACATAGCAGTGACATCGGGTGCCATAGAATTGTCCCATTTTTCGCATTTCGAGTCATCACTAACACTAGTCTTTCTCGAATACATCGAATCGAAAATACTCTTCGACACAGGGATTGGGGTTTGGATCAATTTGTCATTCGCTTTAAACTGATTGAAAATAGTCTTCCCGTCCTTTAGACCAGAAGTGGTCGGCTTTTGCAAACTATTAACGCCTTTGAACTGAGAAAATGGCGACGGTTTAGGTCTTTGGCAGTAATTCGTGGCTTTAATTGTCGAAACGGTCGACACTTTTTCGGTCGAATAGTTTGCAATTCGGTTCGAGAAAAACGATTTGAGTTTCGCTAGACTTTCGTCTAAATTCCTGAACCTATTCCTTAGAATGAATTTCTCGACCCATTTCGAGAGGCCGTCGTTGAGTGTCGCGAACCGCGAGTCCAGAAGAATGATGGCTCCGAAGTCGCTCTTATGTCGAACGACGCGTCCAATCGCTTGATTCAGCGCTCTCTTCATCTGCAGAGCATACCAGCCGTTGGCCGACAAACCGACTTTCGATTCGGTCAGATACTGCTTCTTCAGTATGACTCGCGGGTCGGCCACCGCTGGAAATGGAAGGCCAGTCATGATAACGCAGCGGCAGTAATGGTCGGGCAGATCGAGACCTTCGGACAGCTTTCCGCGACAAACGCCGAAAAATGCGGCGCCTTTTGAATTGGGTTCGTCTACTTTGAGCCGATACTGAAGCATACAGTCGTTGAACGTCTGTTTACTCCTCGGCTCCAGAAATATCTGTTTCACGGAATTGAGTCGAACCCAGTAGTTGTCGCTCTGTTTCCAAATCGTAATGCATTTGTTGAGCGCCGTATAGGACGAGAAGAAGACGAGAACGCCTTTCGGCACAACCGCCAAAATCTCGTACAGCGTCTGTCCCAACGCCCGATAGTATTGCATATTATCTCTATTGTCGTACTTAGAGGTGAGAACTGTGTTGTCTCTCGCGTTCGAAATGTTCAGAATCACCAACTGATTCGCTTCAATGATATGACTGTTTTGTAGTTTTATCGCAAACTTTATCTCCATTTCCGACTCGAATGAGTTGATCGGCGCCAGAGTTCCGCTCGTGATTATGAGGCTATGAATACCCAAATCTAGTAGAGAACGGGCGCCGACGCTCGGACTTAGACACCTGTGCCGAGTAAGGAGAGTGAGAAATAGTAGAAAATGTAAACACAAATCAAACTTCAGACCAGAGGTGCAAAATCCAAGCGTCAGGAGAGCTCTTCTTGTTCCAGAAGTTGTTCTTCTGTTCCTCTGTTTCGGCGCCTTTTTCGCTAAATAGCTTAAACTTCTTAATGAAGTCTGCTTTATGTGTCTGGTATTCCTCGGAAGTCGTCAACTTTATCGGCACAAGTCGTTCGAGGAATTGGGACAAAGCGGTCAACGCGGCCGACACTACCATCGTTTGAGTCGTGTTGACGGCCGTCGAGTTGCTCAGTGCCATCGAAATCTTGTCCATTACATCACACGTCGACATACAAGTGTCGACGTCGAGGCCAACCCTTTCCATAATGTCAAAGATAGCACTCGTGTCGTGAACTGTACGGTCAGTCGACTTGTTTTTAATAAGTGAATCAAAGGCCGCCTCGAGATCGCAAACCGTGAGCTTGAGTTTGGCCACACTTTCGATCTCAAGTTCACTCAACTCTTTGGCAGCGGCGGGATCGCCGACGCCGTCGTTGATGTCCCGGAGCTTCTCGAGCACCGAATTGACGTGTTTGATGACGACGGCGAACGTGTCGGACCTGAGCTGAGAAGAGACACTCTCTTCGCACATCTTCTCGATGTTGTGGCCCTCGTCGAAGATGACGACCGAGTTCTTCAACTCGAGAGCGTTCGAGAGGCGGATCTGCGGGTCGAGTATGTAGTTGTAAGGCGTGAAGACGAGCGCCGCCTTCGAGCGTATGTGTCGCGAGGCATAGTAGGGACAGCACTGGTTCTTACGGCCCAACTTCACTAAGTCCTCGATATCGAACACTTGGGTCGCGTTGTAGTCGTCGTTGCGCTCGACCTTCTGCTCGTAGTTGCGATAATACGAACACAAATTGTTTTGGATTTTGTGTCGACAGCTCTGGTTCTTCGCGGAGATCGACTCCAGCGTCGAAACGTCCGAATTAATGCACAACTGGTCTCTCGAGCCGATCACTACCGCCTTATAGTTGTTATACGCCGTGCGCTTCAGTTCGCCGCAGGCCTGCGACAGCTGTTGGTGCGTTCGCGAGCTGTAGAGGATTTGCGGACTACTGGCGCCGAACTGCCATCCGTTCAAACTCTTCTTCGTCTTCGCGGCCTTCGCTCCCGACTTGTCATTGCCAGCCGTTCCGCTCTTTTCCATAATTTGCTTCAAGTTTTCCAACTTCTGACTGTCGACCCACCCGAGTGTCGCGCACAGTATGCACAGCGTCTTCCCGGTGCCGGTCGGGCTCTCCAGCAAACCATTGCTTTTCTGCAATTCAAACGCCGATTACATTTGGAAATTCAATTCGCGGTTCGACTCAACCGCCGATTAGCGGTCAGACCTGTTGTAGGCATTGGATAACACTCTTCATGTAATCCAATTGTATGTCATATGGTTTGTACGGAAAGAGTACATTCACTCCATTTATGTCCAGCGCTTCCATTCGAGACTTGGGTTTAATTCGGTTTAAATCGAGTGAAAACTTGCCATTCGTTGAGACAATGGTTAGCGAAGAGCGAACACAACAACAATTGCCGCTCTTTTTAATCCAAACATATTTTCTCATTCAATGCCTATTCTTCGCCATTCGACGCACGCCTACCGCCATCTATGGCTGTCTTTAGATAATCTATTCATTTATTCCAAGTTTGAACCGAATATTTTCTCCACTTTATTCTATTCTATACAATATACAGGTATTAAAAATCTGTTTAATTTAATATTTTAATTAAAGTCGCATTATATTGCGAAATATTTGCAGAATTGTTTCATTTTAACTCAATGTAACTTTTTAATCTAATTCACAAATAAAATCAAACTTACATAGTATTTGTCGTCTGTATTGATTGACTAAACTTACCAAGTTAGTAAAGTGCACGAGAGACTTGATTGCACTAATGTTATATAAATTAACTAACATATTTCTCAATGCACTCAACTTAAATTATAACATACAGTTAATTTATTATTCTGTTTTTTATATATAAATAAATTGTTGTTATTGCTTATATATATTGTTAGTATTTATATGTTTAAAGTAGCATTTTTATCACTGTATTTATAACTTACAGTAATTGAAAATTAAATACTTGATATTTGATCTTAAATTGAAAATATTTTAAACATATAATTAACTATTTATAAGTTTATTTTATTGATTATTGCATTACTAGTTTACACTAATTATATTCTATTACTATCATTTAAACTAAATAGTAATTTAATCTTTAATTAACTCAAAATCAATTTATTTATTGATTTGGAAAATGAATAAAATAAACCTTAGGAAAAAATCTATAATTAGATTGTACAGTATATTTATTTCATTTAATAAATTCCACTCCAGATTACAGTATATCAAGTTTTATAATTAATATAAGCAAGTTGCATTTGGGCGTTTTTATTTCTGGTTAATCATTTAATTTGATCATTTTAAAAATTATTAAAATTATATTAATTATCTGTCATAATTTAACATTTTGATCTAGCTTATTTTTATTGTCAATTCCTGGTTAATAAAAAGTGTGCAAAAGTCAAACGAATCTTGGTAAATTAAAAGCGAACATATTTGAGACACCTTTTCGCACTTTGCATATAAACTGCTAATTCGTGCTCAAGACCTCCATATGGCTACCGCCATCGGGCCTACAAACCAGTGGTTTATAGGTTTGCTTTTATTCCGATTCAAACTTTAATGCCTTCTCTGAATAGGGTTTAACATATTTATGCTTTTTATGGCATTCGTCGGTTCGCTTCAAATCTGTTCATATTCTGCGACTCAAACACTAAACACTCGAATAGAGTGTATATTAGAATAACTTTTGCGTCAATACCCGAAGTGAACTTTTTTTTAGAATAAAGTTGCAAATTATAGCAGACTATTCGTAAAAGTCACCATTGCCTTTTATTCGACTTATGATTATTATTATAACAAGTTTTTATTGGCAAGAAATTGCAGTTTATTAACGTAAAAATTAATTGAAATTAAGCAATCTTATTTGACATTTATTATCTTTATAATGTATGATAATCTGGACATAATTTCCAAGTTTTCTTATTTACATTGCAGTAATTGCAAGTTTAAACTCAACCCAATATTGCCTAATATTGAACCGAACAAAGCGATGCTTTATCTTGCACTGCTTAAACTGCTTACTCGCTTAGATTGCTATTATAATAAATATTTATTAAACAAACAATAATCTTATAGTTCTTTCTAGTGTTAAAAATTATTTAAAGCAGAATAGAAACTCCAAAAAAGTTTTATACAGTATATTGTTGAATATAAGCATGCATAAACTGCAAACAACCCGATTGGCCCGAATCCGCAAATATATGGCTTTGAAAGGAATATTTTTGCCGATATCTGTTCATTAAAATCGATTTAATGCTAATTTAGTTTTAAAATTAGTTTCACATAACGAGTAGAACGAGTGAACCTATTGTACAGTACTTGAGGTAAATATTATTAATGTAATAAATGTGTGCAATATTACATAATAACTTGGAAAAACTTGAACAATTATAGAAACTTTCGACTAAAAGTGTACTGTAATATTTGTACGAGTAGTGCATAGAGCGAAAGAGTAGACTGCGATTGCGTGCTCACAGGCGTTGGAGAGGCGCTGGAGAGGCGCTGGAGAGGCGCTGTGACGGGGCAGGGGGGCGGGCGAGGGCCGGGCGGGAGTGCGAGTGTGGCTATGCTGTGGAGGAGAGTGTTTGGTGTGTGTAGTGTGCAGTGCATTGTAGTGTATATGGCGACAGCTGTAAATAAAGCCTAGACTCGAATAGACTGTATATATATTGCGATTATTAGTCCGATGTCTCACCACTCGACGCAACACTGAATGCGATCGACGAGTCGAGAGCCGAGCGACGGACCCGACAGAGCCGAGAGACGCGACTCTTTTGTTTAGACAATACGTCGCGACGAGTGCACCCAATGAGTTGATAATGAATTTGTTGAATCGCTTTTCGACTTGTGCTTTCTGCATCTAGCATTGTAACATGTTCCAATGTTAGACAATGTTATAATGAGTGAAACGACTGTTTGTTCGCAACCAAAATATAATCATTATTTCTATTGATTGTCGACTTCTCGAGTGATCACTGCATTCGCCGATTGCATACGCGAGCCGTACGGCCGTACAGTCCAGCACTCGATTCGGATTAACTGTTGAGACGATAAGCGCATCGATCGTCGACTCCGATTGTCTTCGCATTACTCGAAACAAAAGGCAATAATGTCTGAAGCGATCGAATGGCGAGTCGACTGCCAATTGGCGTTCCTCTCAGTCGGCGGGCGATCGGCGCTCACCAAAGCGATTGACTTTTATTAATGTAAGCGTTTATTGCCGTTAATCGTATCGCAGCTCACATGCAGTCGAAGCTATTTAGAAGACGATCTCGTGATGAGTGCATCAATGCATTGATATTCCGATTCACTCTACACTGTATTATATACTGTGTATTATATTGTATTATACAGTGTAATCCAGTGCATAATTCAGTGTATACTGTGGTGTTGTAGACGACTTGACATCCGTTTTGCTCACAGTTTTAGCGTTTAATTCAATTGTCGTTCAGACAAAACCAAAACCCAATTCCTGTAATGCAAACCGTTTTCACATCAAATCGTTTCTTTCGATTTCCCGTTTTAGGCATAAATTTGTTCACAATTATCACAATTCGAGTAATACTTTCAATGATGGCTTCAGCTATCAAAGGCATGGTAAGCAAGAACAAGATCAGGTACAAGGAGGATGGCTTCGATCTCGACCTCTCATGTGAGTACTGCACCAGTAGACGAACCCGACCACCCAATCCCGTCTCCCTCTCCCCCTCTCCCTCCGTTGCAATCGCGCCCGACGTTCGTCTGGACGTCGGCATCGATTGCATTGATATCTCGGTTAGCAATGACTGACTCAATCCGTACGACTCGACTCCTCTGCACAGATATCTCGCGGAACATAATAGCGATGGGATTTCCGGCCGAGAAGTTGGAGCGCTTCTACCGCAACCACATCGACGACGTCGTGCGCTTCTTCGAACTCAAGCACAAGAACCGGTACCAGATCTACAATCTGTGCGCCGAGAGTAAGCGCACGTACGACACGTCGAAGTTCCAGTGCCGAGTGGTCGGGACGTACGCGTTCCAGGACCACAACCCGCCGCCATTTGAATTGCTGAAGCCGTTCTGCGAAGACGTGCACCGGTGGCTCACACAGGACAGGGATCACGTGATTGCAATTCACTGCAAGGCCGGCAAAGGGCGGACAGGTGTGATGATCTGCGCCTACCTGATCCACGCGGGCCAGTGCGAGATCACCGACGACTCGGGCTCGACGGTCAAGATTAGCGGCGCCGACAAAGCGCTCGAATACTACGGCCGGCACCGGACGCACGACAAGAAGGGCGTAACGATTCCGAGTCAGAAGCGATATGTTTACTATTACGAAGAACTAGTCAAACAGCGACTCGACTACCATCCCATTCCACTGCGACTCTGTTCGCTGCACCTGAACACGATTCCAATCTTCAACGGCGGGGCCTTTACCCTGATTTGTGAAATAATTCAATTACCGAAACAAAAGTTAAAGACTTATGAAATGGAAGTGAAGAAGAGCTACGAGTTTGTCCACTACGCGGTCCCCGAAGAACTCGTCTGTCGCGGCGACATCAAAGTCGAGTTCTATATTAAGAATAAGATTAAGAAAGAGAAGATTTTTCAGTTCTGTTTCAACACCTTCTTTGTGAAGAGCAGTGAAGAGAAGGACTCTTTCAGAGGAACTAATGCTAATGCACTCAACGATAGCAAAACGTGTTCGATAGGCAATGCCTGTCCCGAAGTCCCGCTCAGCAACGGCTACTCCAACGGCCAGAGCTTCGGCGGTCGCAAGTGTTCCGAACGCAAAAGGTTTGTCAATTGCAACGCAATCAAAAAAGCAATTACTAAACAAAACTTGAGCTCAAATTTCGGACATTTGTCGCGCATTTGTCGCGCATTGAGTCGAAAGCCATTAGTCTGAGACTCGAAATGAGAAATAAAAACTTAAGAACTCTATCACTATATTGCTATTAAAAACAGTTTTATTACTTCTTCATTGCAACGATCGAGTCATTGCCAGTTTATTCGTTACTTTTATCTAAACATTTAATTTATTGCAATTCTTCTCTACTCTCGCACACACTCTCGCACTCACTCTCTCGCCTAAGCCAACCATCCATTCGGAGAGAGACTGCAATTCTCATACATTTCGATTCGATTCTATAGTTTCGGAAATTAAATGCCAAAGAATTTAAGCCCAAAAAAGCCATTCACTTGTATTCGCGTTTTTATTGACCAAAAGTCGTACTTTAAATGCACTGTTTTTTCTGCTTTGAAAATCTAAAGTCTATTTTCGGTTAAATACTGTTTTGCATTCTAATGAAACCAATATTATATTATTCGTGTTTTTCTCTGCGTTTTTTAGTCTCTTCTTTTATAACTGCATTAATGGTTGAGTTGCGAGTTATGTAGCGTTCGCTCGCCTTCTCTCTCTCTCTCTCTCTCTCTCTCTCTCTCTCTCTCTCTCTCTCTTTCTCTCCCACTCTCTCCCGCGCTCTCCCGCTCTCTCCCGCTCTCTCCCTTACACTCGTATAACTGATTCGCAGAGTATTAGTTAACCCATAAGTCGAACAAAGTCTCTACCAATTCTAGAACGTATATATCAGGGGTTAATGTACTGCTTCTTATGTTTCCATATTTACGCCAATAATCAAATTTAATGAATAATATCAACAAATTTTAAGCCATTACTTGAGAAACCGATTTTTCGCTGAAAATCTCGAGAAGCGAATCGGAAATATCTCTTGAATTCGCAGTTTTAATCGAATCACATGTTTCTCTTCTCATACATATACTCTATATTACTGTATAATATAACCTAATGCTCTCTTAACCCTCTCCTTTCCTCTGCCATCCCCTTCACTGCTCTGCCAGCCCGCGATTACCATATAATTCACATTCAGCTATAATAGTTTGATTCGAATTTTAATAGTTTTTTATTTTAGAAAAAGTAATTCTCGAAAACTTTTACATTGATTTTGATTTCGACGGCAATAAAGCACTCGAGAAGTGCTTCCATTCTTTAGCGCGAAATATATTTCTCCTCTAAATCCCTTAAAATTCATTTTACTAATGCATTGAATTTTCCAAATCGTTGGCAAAAAATGTGAAAAATTATTGCATTCGACGTTTCAATCCATTCAACTCAAGATATATTTATACTATATATTATGTAATTTAAAACCCAATAACTTTCAACAAATCAGATGCCAATCAATAGAAATAAACTAACTTTTCAAATGATATACTTTTAAAACCGAGCGTAGCGTTGAAGTTGTGATTCGAGTGAAAATATTTATTTTATATGTGTTCGACGTCTATAGGTTCGCGCAAATTGTCTCCAATTCCTTCCCATTCCGACTCGAAAACGTCAAATATATGCTCTCTTTTCCTCTCTTTCCCTCTCAATACTGCCAATCAGTTTACGTCAACTTCACATTGATTTCTCTATTCAATCATTTGTTAAAATATTCTATTCTTTTAATTGTTTATTATTTATAGAATATATTCTTATTATGAATATTAAGAAAGTTTTTGTTTCTTTATTACTTAGAAAAAACAATAAAAATATTAATTTATTATTATTATTATAATCTCTAATCAAAGTTATAAAAACAGAATATAATTTCAAATCATTTATTCGTATATTTTGTGTTATATTTTCGGTTTTTATTAAAATATTATTTTTTAATTTAGATTAGCATGATTCTTTTTGTTTATGAAATTTGTTTTATTACAAAATCAATAGGTTTTTGTTCTCGTTTTTTCAGATATAGAATATTTATTTATTGATTGATTGCGAGACTGTTAGCTCATTAAACGATTGAATATTTAATTTTTCAGCAATTTTCCTAAAATCTAAACCTTAAGCCTTTGTTCTGTCGATTATCTATCGAAATGAATGATAAGGTTTTTCTTTTTTGATATAACGTTTGGACTTTTAACATAATCCAGAGAATAGAGATTTGAAAATAAAGTTGCCAGGTAGAATTTTGTAGAGTTTATTAATTTCAAGATTACACTCGACCGACAGTCGAGGGTAAAAGACTTGATTTGATTGCAATTGCGATGAAAAGAATGGGAAGACTGCTGGCAAACAAACCTTTGCCGAACTTATATTATTTAAACTGTGTGATTTCTGTTCTGTCGAGAGTAGCAATTAGGGGTAAAAACGATACTTAAAACTGCTTTTATATAAAAGTGATTTATTAAGTAATTTTAAGCATAAAAATAGATTAGAAATAAATGTGTGTAATAAGAAGTAGTAATACAAATTAGTAGTTATGGTTATGTACGCGAATTGATTAGTTTTAGTATTTATAACTCTATTCGTGACCTTTATTTTGGCCAAAATCTTATACCTTACCAATTCTTGAGTAATTAACAAGAAGCTTTACGAATACATACTTGAATTTATAATATATCATTGGTGCATGTACTTACCTAAATATAAAAAAGTTACATGAATAATATAAATCATAGTACTGTATAAGTGATTGGCCTGGATTAAATGAACTATTTAACTTAGTTGATTTGAAACTAAATAGCTAAGTATATTTTAGTTTAATCAACAATATAGAAAAACGATAGTTTAGTATTGATAAAATATGAGACAATGCATATATTAGAATATATTGTCAGAGATTTTATAAATATATAAATCAATATTTTTATCGATAAGAGAAGTCCAAAAACTGATTGAAGATCTGTTTGAATTAATCGAATAAAGACTTATTTGACAAAAGTTTTTATTACATAAAATCAATATTTTGAATATTTAGTAAATATCTTTAAATATTCATTAATATTTTATTCAAATTTTTCATTTTAAGTATTATAAGATTATGAAATCAATAATTAAATTTAAATTTTTGTATTATATATTTAAAATCTAATTCACAATAAATCTTCTTGAGCCTATTTTATTTTTAACATTGCTAAAAAGAAGCATGTTTAATTATAATAATTGAGTTTGTCAGAGTTTGAGAGAGTGCTAAATTAAAATCATTTATGCACTTAACTTATTTTAAACATGCATAGAATAGTACATTTATAATCCGCTAATAATTTAATTAAAATTAGCTTTTAAACTTTGCTGCAATACTAGAAATACTATTCTACACAGACTTATTAGAATTATATTATCGATAGTATTTTTTTAATAATTGAGAAAATTTGTAGTATAACATAAGAGCTTGCTAACAATTGTATTAGAAAAAATTTTGCTATGTTTTTAAAATAGGACTTTAAAATTTATAAATAAATATTTTAGACTTGTTAAGTAACTGTATTCGGAATAAAGATTATGAATTTACAAAATTGCCATGTAAGCAATTGCCTGATTAACTGCTATTTGATTTGTAAATCCAAAGCATTATTTTGATTTAAAACTTTCGATTAGATTTGATTAACACGTATATTCGGGTAGAATATTACCTTTGTCAATTTGGTCTGTTGCTTGCTAAATCAATATACATTTAACACAAAATATTGTAAATTTGTAATTATTATTAATACAAAAGATTAGCTACGGAAGACTAGTCATTCAGCCGTAATTTAACGATCAAACTATGTAATTGTTAAGTATAACAGTACACCCTGGTAAGGTACATTGTATAGTACAATGTTGCTTTTAAGCTATTTGAAGCACAGGATATCTCTATCTGTATAGTGAAGGTATTCATAGAATTCATAGCAAATACCGAATCTGACCATTAATTACCAGAAAATGGTGACCATTTGCCGCTAATTCTCTGTTTTGATAATATTTGAACATGTATCTTTGATATAGCAAGCAATTGAACCGGATTTGCAATGTAACGTTCTACACCAATATACCTGTAAAATAAATTATCGATTTTGTGTAGGTGTAATCCTTATACAGTACTCAACTATAATTAACATTTACAGTAGATGTAGACAAAATTGAATCTGGATATTTTTTCCCCACACACTACTTAAAAACTGACTTCAAAAGTTTTTCAAATGCACATATACCATGCTATATTGTGACGATTAAAATGAATTAATTATGCAAATAAAGTCTAATGTATATTTTATTCGTAAATTTAATTGAAAATTAAATTAAACTGGCTAGGTTGATTTTCTAGAAGGCTTCTTGGTAGGATAATTTTGATTAATTGATGGATAAATTGATTGGATGTTTAGAATTATAGGAATAATAGCATGGCGATCTACTTGTAATACTCAATTTACTGACAACTGGCTGAAAAACTTACTGTGCTTTTGAAACTAACAAGATGATTGCCATTTTCACGATTCGTTTTATTCGAATTGTCAAATATATAAATGTAATAATTGGTTTGCATTGCAGCGCCGGCAAGGAATTGAGTCTAGTGTTGCCAAAAGACCAATTGGACAAGGCCTATAAGGATAAGGCGAATCGCACCTTCACTTCGGACTTTAAGGTACGTTCGACAGCACTCTCTCGTAAGCCGTTGTCTCGAAGCGAACTAATCCGCCGATCGGCCCCTTCAGGTGCGGCTGTTATTCGCGAAAGCAAACCACCCGTACTCGCGGTCGCCGGACCCGATCCGAGCGGACAGTGCGCTGAACGATGTGATGAACAGAAGCCAAGAGAACGGAAGCACTGATAACGACTCGGAGAACGAGACCGACGACGACGACGACGACGACTACGACACCGACGAAGACACTGAACGGGAAGGTTATGTTCCTGAATGAAAAGCCATTACTTATCTTAGATTCTAATTGGAATTATTCGATTAATTAGACTTTTTATGGTTTTCTCTTTCTTTTTGTAAAAGTTTTTCTCTTTTTTGTCGCAAAAAACGTTTTATTAGAAGAAAAAACAAATTTTTTATTTTTAATTAATACGCTTTCGATCCGTCGATTGATTATTAGGTCTAAAATATTGTCTTTTTATTTGTATTTTTAGGTCAAACGACATACTTATGAAAAACACATTTTAATAATTGCATAGTTTTTACGCCGAGTTTTCATAAAAACGACTTTAAAATACAATTGTTTTAAAAATACATCCAAAAAACAAACTCTTAATTCAATTTTTTTGAATCACAAATTAGTTTTTAATTCTTTTTAATTTCTTTGAATCATTTGTTGAAAGAAAAATCAAAAATCGGAAAAAATCGATTCGAAAGTTTCGCTTCGATTTCTTATTATTTTTGATTATATTATTTAAATAATTGTTATCATTGTATATCAAATTCGATATTTAATAGGAAACCCAATCAATCAATTGAGTCTTGAAATGAATTTTTATGTCGAAAAACACACAAAAACACGAAAACAAAATATCAAATACAAAGCGCATTAAAGCCGAACTCAATTCAATTGATTCGACAATTGTTTGAATCTCTTTCTCTCACATCCTGTAAGTAATGCATGTGTTCTCTCACACAACACACACATCGCGTTCGCCGATTGGCGGCCGGTTTCTGATCCGACCGCCGCCGCCGAGCGGCGAAACCCGATTCGAGCGAAACCAACAACAATACAGACATTAAAACAAGACATTAGTTTTCAAATTCAAAACCAACTCTCATTCCTCATTGTTTTCGAACCAAAACCAAAACCCATTTCATTGTAATCACTATTTGAAGAAAACACTAACAAATTTGTATAAAAAAGTATATATATATATAAAATGTTTCGATTATAAAAAGAAGAAATATTTGATTTTTTTTCATTAAAATTCTAAACAATGATCTCTTATCTGATTTGATATTTTTCTCTTTTAATCGCATTTTTCGCCGATTTTTTCCGAACCGAAGATTCGTATATTCGCGTGATTCGAGTGAAACGAATATAGAGTGAAAATTAAGACTTAATTCTCTCCAATTCGGCACTCATTTAGAAGAAGCGGTCGATTTGGCGAACAAATGACATAACTTTAGAGTTCAAAACCGAACAAATCGTTGAATCCGATGAATAGCTATAAATAGAAATTAATGTTCAGTTTTGCAATGCGTTCAGTCTCTCAGTTCTTGTGATGATTCCAAGATATGAACGATTTTCTACTTTTTTCCCATTTTATTGATTTTGGGACTAAATCACAACAATCTATAAATAAATGTAATCAACGAATAGCTCTGTGAGAGGGCTGGAGAGAGAGAGAGAGAGAGAGAGAGAGAGAGAGAGAGAGCTGGGAGAGAGCTGGGAGAGAGCGGTAAAGAAATTCAATTTTGCGCTAAAATTATTTGAAAGCTTTTGAACTCAATTTTGAGTAATGAATAAAAGTGTTATTAAATCTGATTTAGAAAAAGAGAGAAATTGATTTAATCGACAAATTGGGTACAAAAACATGAATTTTTTCAATTTATTAAATCCCTAATTAATCATAAAATGTATTGACAAGAACAAAAAATGATTGTTTAAATAAAAACAAAAAATAATCATGAAATAAATTTCCAAAAAACGAAAACATTTTTTTTATACATAGAGTATATTTTTTTATTTTAGAATTTTTTTTATAACTTTTAAAAAATGTTTTTTCTTTTTTGTGATATTTAATTATCAATTACATACAGTTTTTTTATATACACTATAATTAAATGTTTTTTTGTTGTTCTGTTTGAAAAAAATTAACATAAGTTTTAAATTATTAAAAACAAAAATTGACTTAAATTTAGAACGAAATTGAAAGTCAAGAGACGAGAGAAAGAAAGAGAAATTGGTTTCGAAAGTGATTCAGCAAATGGTCAGTTAGTTTGGGAGTAAGAAATCAAATCGAATGGCACATCAAAAATATAGTTTAAGTTTGACTTTAAAAAAGAAAAGTTTTCACTATTTTGTAAGAAAAAGATAAATAAATTAGAAATATTCAGATTAGAGGTACCGAAAGTGGTAATCAATTATTATATAATATTTAATGTAGTCATCACTTCTTCGCCAAACATCGCAAATGTTTGCCGTTTTTTGTTAGTCAAGAGAACCGCTATATTGAGAGTAAAGGGTTTTTGTTGTATGACTACTATCACAATATTCATGATAACAGTCCCCTTAAAAAAATTGTTTGATAAGAATTTTTTCCCTAAAATGTGTCGCTTTGTCAAGAAAAACATTGAAGAGATTTGAAAAATTACAGTAAATTTTGACAAAAAATTTTCATTTGTTTCTAAAGTATTTACAAATATTTTGGGAAAATGTGTGAAAAGTCGTAAAAAGTATTGTTTTTAAAATAAATATAACGAAAAAAAGTTACACTAAATGTATGTATAATAAGGAAAACAGAAGAAAATGATTGAATCAAAAAGTAAATTATTGTTTTGTCGTTAATATAACATTTGATGCACCAGTAGTTGACAATTGCTTTTGTTTTTGTTTTTAAGAACTTATTTACCACTATTTGAAGCGAATATCGCTATCGAAGCGGAGACGCCGTACGGGCGGCGCCTCCAATGGGTTACGTTTTTTATTACAATTATTTATATCGTTTTGTTTTATCATTCAATTAAAGGCGAGGTTTCAGCGAATAAACGGTTTGTTTTATAATTAATGTTATTATTTGTAAATTTTAATACATTTTTTTGTTTCAAATTAGAGATGTATTCGAAAGAGACTTCCCGTTCGCGATGTCTAACGATTTTGTCGGTTATTGAAAGATGAGTTGCGATTCGGGCCGAAACCCCCGCCGCCTGCGCTACTTCCCGGGCCGGCACCGCCGCCTCGCGGGCCACCACTGCCGCCGCCCGAAGAAAACTGACTTCGATTCCTCTGATTGCCGGCCGGACCGCCGGTTTGCGATCGGTTTCCGCTAATGTTTCCCAAACTGTTGTTCATTCGTCCGCCCATTCCGGCCGAACCGGGACCGCCTCGGCTCGGGTTGCGGTCAAAGCTCTGCGAACCCCTCCCCGTCTGAGATCTCTTCTCCTCGACATTGAACCGATGGTTATCGAAATAGATTGGCTGTAAGGGTCGGTCGGTTAGCAATCAATTAGCACTTCAGTGCGAAGTCAAACGGCGTTTCAATTAGACGTACCTTTTGTTTGAGGATCTGCTGAACAATATCCGGGTTCTCGAACGTAACGAACCCGTAGTTCGGGGTCTTCACATTGGAGCCCATCTTCTGGTTCTGGCGATTGATGCGGACGTCCAGTATTTTGCCGAAGCGGGCGAAGAGGTTTCGGAGGTCCTCTTCGACGATATGTTGCTGTAAATTGCCGACAAAGACCTGATTCTCGTCCGGGTATTGCTTTTTCTCGCGGTATTCGCCGTCGGCTGAGTCGCTGTCGTTGGGTCCGCCACCCCTTCCCGGCGTCATTTCGCGCGACTCATTGCGCCGATTGAATGGTTGGCTACGTCTCACCACTTTGTTCTCTCGCGGCGGACCGGCAACAACAGCGGGACTCACCGACGGAGGCTTTCCCGTCACCGATGAGACCGTCATTGAGGTGTTAATGGCTGTCATTGAAGGTATGGGAGACGACTCGGTCGGGCGCGGGAAAGGGGCCGACAGGGGAACGGCTTCCGGTTTAACATTCGACGCAAATGACGGCATTCCGGAAAAGGGCGGGAAGTTTGCGTTCGGGTTTTTGCTGACCATATTCGCGTAGGTCTTCAACTCATTGGTCTGGGGTTGGGGTGAAGTCGAGTTCCTTTCGCCGAACTCTTCGTTCTTCAGATAGTTCTCGTCTTCGAAGGCATCGCTCGAATTCAACTCATTCGCCTTCTCTTCCGGCCCCTCATTGTTGTTATTCGACAGCTTCTCCACATTCAAACCGACCGTTTCGTGAACCGAGCCGTTGGTGTTCTCGTAGTAGTCGGCGCTGACTGTTGGGATCGTGTCTTCCCTCACTTCCGGCGCTTCCCTGTCGATCAACTTGAGTGCCGGCACTTCCGTCTTCTCGAGACTCACATCAGAGCCCTTCTCGGGTTCGGAGCAGTCGTCGTCGTCGAGGAAGATGTCGTCCTGGTATCGGAAGATGTCGTTCTTCGCGTAGTATTTAGTCGCCGACTGCGGCGCCAACACAAACGTCTGCAGGAATTTACGCATCGGTTGTCCGTCGTTCGACAGCTCGCCCGTCACCTGCACCGGCAGAGGAGGAAATGGCGGTCAGACACGAGTTGGTCGCAAACAAGAGTGAGTAACCCATACCTGGATGACAATGCCTTTGCCGATGGTCTCCATGGAGTCGACTTGTCTGATCTTCGCGTGACAGTCCTTGAAACTGAGGGACAGGATCTTCTTGTTGATGTTGTCCTGGCCATAGACGGGCACCGACACCTCGCCGGGCTTGTCGAGGCCCCCGTGCACGAACGACGAGTCATCCGAATAGAACCTGTGGTGAGGGCGACAGCGGTCAGTCGGTTCGGTGAGAGTACAAGAGTGCTATCGAATCGACTAATTCGAGGCTCGACTCAGAGGTTAGGTCTTCCGCACAATTGCGCGACCGTTAGGCACAACAGTCTCTAAGACGCAAATTACGTCATCACAGACGTCGAGCTCGAGTAGTGCGGGTGAAGAGCCGGCGCCGGCAGACCTACCTGTGCATGAAATGCGGCCCTCTATTCAGAAGCGTGTAGTACTGGCGCACGAACTCGCGGCCAACCCATTGCGGCGACGGAACGCTATTGGTGTCGGCGTTTAGATTGTTTGAGTTGTTGTTTGTCTCCATTCCGCTGACCATCGTTTCAATCGGCTTTCGAATCGTTTGGATTGGGTTAACACCTAATGGCGGGACAGACCAAACGCACCGTTAGTACCGAATCGCTAAACCAGACCGACTCGGCGTTGTCGACGTGCGGTGCGTCGGGCGGGTAGTGGTCGTCAGTCCAACTTAATCGGTCAAAGTCTGTGTGACTATGAGAGGGCAAGTGTCGTATCATCACTCCGACCGCTACCGCCAACCCATGCACTCGACCGCCACTCCAACCGACACCTAATGACTCATTCGTCTCATATCTTATCAATTAATGCATAATATGTTTGTCGACAAAGAGATTGCGATTCAAATCAAAGCAATCGTTTGGTTCAGTAAATGCGCCCAATATTGGGCCCAAATAGTGGACATCACGTGCTCTCAAACATATTGGCGTTAATGCGTGACTCGAGTGCCGATCGTCGGACACAATCGGCACTCGAGTCGCTCGAATCAAACACTAAATACCTTTTCAACGATAATCGCATTTAATATCGAATTTCCCGTTTTTTCGACAATTAATTAAACGATTTATTAAATTATTTTATCTCTTATTTGGTAACAAAAACTGATTTCGGTTTCGATTCGGAAGAAGTGTTTATAAAAAAAACGCAAAACTAATAATAAAAACGATAGAAATGAAAGTCTGGTTACGGAGTGTCGACAACCGAATCGATTCAATTCAACCGAATTAGTGGTTAAATGTGTTTCGAGTTTAGTAAGACATTGAAGTCTCAGCACAACAAGTGAATGGAAATACACCTCTGCTTTGAAACAACACTTTTTCGCCTTTTTTACGGACAGTTAATAATAGGCATAAACGCCGACAAAAAGCCAATGAAAGCCAATGCAAAACCAATGCAAACACGCACTCAAGCACTGGCTCTCTCTCCCTCTCCCTCTCGCACTACCTCTAGCGCTCACTCAATGCACTCAATACACTCGCTATACACTCGCTATACGGCTCAGCCATACAGGCATTGCAGGCGAACAACAGTCCAATGCTTTCGCTCACCAATGCATTGCCATTGAGTGAGAGTTTTCATTCCACTCCTGAACAGCAATTATGTTCCGCTTTTTAGTCATCATATTTTAGACCCCTTCTCATTCTAGTAATTGTACTTGCTACTCGATTTACCGATAATAGGTTTACCCGCTAGTTTTTAAAATCAAACTAATTTACCAAGCTAG
>JAQIXC010000783.1:0-20051 GCA_034697605.1 Metabelba pulverosa | reverse complement strand
TGCCTTTCCTTCCACTGCCTTCACACCCGTATGTTCTGTACGTTAGGCTCAGTTCGATGCGGGAGAGCTCATCACTCAGAGAGAGTTGGTATCGCAGAAAGTGAGCGAAGAGTTGACCGAAAGGGGCAGTCAGTTCGGACTGATTTTAGACGACATTTCTCTCGTATGTCATATGAGATATGAGTTAGAATTGAATTGAATTAACGATTGAATGCATGACTCGAATGCAGACTCATCTGACTTTCGGCAAAGAATTCACAGCAGCCGTCGAACTGAAACAAGTGGCCCAACAGGAGGCCGAAAGGGCCCGCTTTCTGGTCGAGAAGGCCGAACAGCATAAAAAGGCGGCCGTTATTAGCGCAGAGGGCGACGCACAGGCGGCCACTCTTCTGGCCAAAGCGTTCGGCGACGCCGGAGAGGCGTTGGTAGAGCTTCGGCGGTTGGAAGCGGCCGAAGACATCGCACTCCAGTTGTCCCGATCGAGGAATGTGGCCTATTTGCCGGCCGGCCAGAGCACTCTCTTGAGTTTACCACAAATGTAATTCGAGTCAAGTTTTGTAGAATTTATCAAATCTTTCGGTCAATTGCTTCGATTGTTTCGATTATTTTTTATGTCAATTATGTTCTTAATTAGAGATTTGGAGTAAAATCTAATAAATATATAATTAATTAAATTTCAAATTATTGCCAATTTTTCCTTTCATTCCATTGGTTTCAATATATGTGACTCCTGTGCGATGAGCACAGGTATGCGAAGTCTGGGCTTTAATTTCTAGCTGTCCTGAAGGGAGCGACACTCAGGCATAGCTATAAATGTTAAGTCGGGTTAACAAACAAATTGCGAAATTGTATTAAACAAGTGATGACACGAATTACGCGAAGAGTTTCAGTTCCCGACAGCGCCTCCACTACGAGCTTAGGCGCAGTGACGGCGAGACCTGAAGTGACGTAATTGTTAGCGAAGGCGAGCGTTCGTCGAGTTGTGTTGACTGAGGGCTGAGACGAGTGCGAGTGAGAGCACTGGTAGAGAGCACTGGTAGGCAGACTTCGCACAGTTAGCACAGTTCGCCTCTTTGGTCGTGTATGCGATTGAGTGGCGGATCGCGCAGTGAATCGCAAACACATACGCATTGAGTGCAGACATACGATGTGTTCAGTAAATGCTGTTTATCTCTCGCGTCCACACATCTGAGGCCCCGTCCGCTCGGGCTGTGCCGCCGCAGTGCGCGTGAACTGCCTATCGATGGACTCGCAGTCCATAATAACTCAGGCGAACAGAGAGGAGAGCAAAGAGGAAGGCATTCCTGACTACAGACCAGATTCAGAAACAGGTCAGTAATGCACTGTTTGTTGCCGTTTCGCACAACCACTCACTCCACTCGTCCACACACTCCGCGCCTACACTGTATGCGCTCGCAGTCAAAATGGAGTCAATGCTACCGTTCCTCCACTCCTGCCGTTCCCCTCCACCCGCTCCAGACGCTAGGCTCAGACCACTTACCGCTTGTTCGCGATTCCAACACTGTGTCGGTCGGCAGTGAATGCAGTGAATCCACGCATTGATTGCATTCGTCGCTCAAAACCAGTTTCGCGTCGATTGACGCGATTTTCGATACCATTTGACTTCGACTAACATTTTGTTTACTTTCTATCCGTTTCTCCAACTTATTATTGAAGCGATTTATTAGTTTCTAAACTAATTAAAACATCTTTTGATTAAATTTGCTTTGAATTGAATTTTTCGGTTTTGTTATATATTTTGATTGAAGCGATTGAGTGAAGTCTAGACATTGAGTGTATTATTGCTAAACAAAAATGTTTTCACTTCTCAAAAGTTTGTATTCAGTTTACGTGAATTTCAATTATTCCTTAACACAGTTTCTATTATTTCAATTATCTCTTCGTTTGAGTCTCTTTTAATTGTTTGGTAAAATGTTTATTTTGAAATGTATATATATTTTGTAGTTTAATAGTTGTTTTTTCCAAATATGTGCCAATCATATAAATTTTTTACTGAAATGTAGACAATATTTGATAAAATCGAGTAATTTATAGCTAAAACTATTGAAACAAATGCTATTCAAAAAATGTTGATTTATTAGAGTTAAAATTTAATAATTTGATTGATTGATAAATTAGTGCCAAAATGGGCTTTAATTGGCAATAAACTTGATTTGCGAATGAAATGCTAACTATAGAAGACAAACGTCTGTCGTTTAATCCATTAATTGAGCCAAACATTTGAATATTTAATTACATTAATTAGTCGATTGATAGAAATTTTTGGGCAATTTATTCGATCAGAAAATATCGTTTAATCGCAAATATTTCTGTCTTATGACTGAAATTCATTTAACATTTTCACTAAAAGCTGATTATTATATACAGTATTATATTTAGAGATAATAATGAGTTTTTATTAATAGATATTTAATTTTATCGCTTTTACAACAAAAAAGACTTTTACCCAACAATAGCGACTTAATTGAGAACTAAATTGTTTTTATAGTTTTTTACAGTTATTCTGTAATAATCTGTATCTAAATAACTGTTTAAACATTTAAATATAAAATTTAATGAATAATTGATTAATAAAAAGCATTTCATTTATGTGAATAGCCTTCAGAATAATCAAAAAGCCGAAACACAAGAGTATACTGAATACCCTCTTGTGCTGCTTCCGGCCCAACTATAACCAGAACAACTCACTTCACTCGGAGGAAAATGGACAGTACTTTCCGAAGGTATACCTCTCTCTCCCGTCCCTAACAGCGAACCCGGCTCTCGAAGTTCGAACTGTTTTCTCAACTCTTGAGTTATTTTAAACATTTTGTTTATTTATTTACTTTGAATGGAATTCTCGTTAACCTCTGTTCCCCTCTCCCGGTGCAGTCACAGGGAAAGTATTTGTTGCCTAACATTAAAAGTCAAGACTCGCAGAAAAACTGTTTAGTAATCGATTTGGACGAGACGTTAGTCCACAGCTCATTCAAAGTGAGTCGTAACGCTCTCCCCTCCTGTGCCGCTCCAACTAACTGCTAATTGCATTGATTCGGTGCCCACAGCCCATCAACAACGCCGACTTCATAGTGCCCGTCGAGATCGACGGTACTATACATCAGGTATATGTCCTCAAAAGGCCTTACGTCGACGAGTTCTTGCAGAAGATGGGAGAGCTATACGAATGTGTCTTATTTACCGCCAGTCTGGCCAAAGTATGTCGCCTCTACTCTACTCTAATGTCGAATTTGAGTCCTAATCTCTAATGTGTTTGTGCCGATGGCCAGTACGCAGATCCAGTCGCCGACCTCTTGGACAAGTGGGGAGTCTTCAGAGCGCGACTATTCAGGGAATCGTGTGTTTTCTATAGAGGAAACTACGTTAAGGTTTGTCTGCTTTTCCATTCCTGTCCTTCGTTTAGAAAATAACTGAATTATTGCTTTGGTATAGGATTTGGGTCGACTCGGAAGGGATTTGAATAAAGTTATTATTGTCGACAACTCTCCCGCGTCTTATATCTTCCATCCGGACAATGCTGTAAGTGATTACATATTTTTAATTATCTGACCGACGGAACGGCGTCTAAACCAAAGCTGAGAATGTTTTGAAAAATTGCCAAGTTAGTTTTTATTTGGTTAGCATTCCTACATATAAATGTTGCCAATTTTGTCTAGTTTTTCAAATAGAAGTCAATTCCCGTTTAGATATTAATTACGAAACAAATTAGTAGTTTATGCGGCAAATGATCGGTTATTACCCCTAATATAGTTTAAGGCAAATCCGCCACTTATGCCGACTGACCTACCGGTTCACTACTGACTACTATTTATATGATTGCCTGAGTACTAACGGGTTGCTGTTGGTCGGGTGTGGGTGCAGGTGCCGGTCGCCTCCTGGTTCGACGACATGACAGACACCGAGTTGAGTGATCTGATCCCGTTCTTCGAGAAGTTAAGTGAAGTCGAAAACGTGTATTCAGTGCTCCGAAACGCGAACCATAACATGAACTCGAGTTCAGCCAACATTCAGTCACAACTGGTTGGGAACAGAGCGCCAATCAATTTGCTGACCAACGCGTCGCAGACGGGCTCTTGTCTGCAACCGATACATCAGCTGCAGAACGGATCGCCGCCGAGCTCTTAGTAGCCGCTGCTCTGTGTTTTCAATTTGATATTTGCGCCGAACTCTCGGATCGGCACAACTCTTGGAACTGTTTTTTATTCATCAGTTGTTTCGTTGTGTTTGTATTAATTGTTGCCATTCTTTACGACTTATATCTTAAGTACAACTCTATTAGACTTCTCGACAGAACTCTAAACGCATTTGTCTTTCAATGCCGTCCATAATATGCGTCGAATTTTTTATTTTAAAAGTTTAAAAGTTTTTCAATTCTAACACAAAATCCAAATCTAATAACAAATTCGCAGCTAATGTTGGCTAATATTAAATGTGATTTCGTTTCGATGTTTTCGCAACTCTATAATTATGTGCCAATGATTGGCAACACCTAAACACCTAAACCACCTGAACATCAACTATACCTTCGAATACCTTCGCCGCCAACTGATCGCTCTATCGAATCAATCGAATACTAAACACAAAATCGCATTTGAATTGCAAATCGCAATCATTTGTTCATTTGTTCGCTCTTTCAGTGATTGACACACAGTATGAGAGAAACAAATTGAAGACTTATTTAGAGCCAAATCATCGAATTTTATCGAATTTTACTTCAGAATTGGTTGAGACGAAAGTGAGAGTATTTTATATATTTTTGATAATCAAAACCTCAAAAATGAAATATGAATTGAAAAACAAAAGAAACAAAAGGTCACAACAAAAGAGACATCAATTAGTTTTTTGTTGGTTTTGTAAATATCGGAATTGAATGTAAACGCTGTAAACGTTGAGTTCGGATATCGATTCACTGTTTCGTAATATTGATGCGAAATTAAGAGAGAATTTTGTAGGCATTTCGGAATTTGTAGGGTTTAGTGCCATAGAAATCGCGACAATGTTTCCCTCAAACTCTTGATTTAGAAGAAGTGCATATTTCCAGTGCAATACCCAATGCAATAATCTATTGTTGACCTATACTCTAGTTATTGTATAAAATCTCATCGAAATATCAATTTTTAGTATTTAAAGTAAAGACAAAAAGACTTTTTTAATCGTTTTGATTGAGTGCGTAATCCGGGATAAAAACGTATCGATATTTTGTATATTTAGTAAAAGTGTAGAAAACCAATTGAAAAAATCGGATTTAATTTTGCATCACTATTACGAGTGACTTAATTGTAAATATGATTTTACTGTGAATTCGGATAATAGTTATTAATGACTTCCCCTTCCAATACCGAGTTTGATATGAAATGCATTAACATGTTAAATCGAATACAAAAACAAAAACTAATTCTAAATTTTCGTTACGAATGGCGTTCGTGAAGTGAAAAGCGATTTAAGTAATTGTGTGACACATACCGACTCGACTTCGAGAGAGAAAACTATTTGAATTCATTTTTAATATACAATTCTTACTGTGTATTATATATAAATATTATATATTATATATAAAGACAAACAAATTGTTGCCTTAATTGCTATTAATTAATATTATTATTACTTTTATTAATCATTATTCCTATTGATTGTAATTATTATTCTCTTTTTGATTCGATAAGACATTAGGACTGAGAAGTAAACTGTTATTGAATTTTACTCATTATTAGGCAAAACATCTTTTTTTCTTTTGTTAATGAAATTATTATACAATTTTTGATTGCCGTTTGGATCGATCTATTGATCAGTTTTTAAAGAAAAAATTGATTTTTAATTATTAAGTTAACTATTGATACAAAAACAAAAACTTTAACTACTATTTGCTTTAATATAGTTAAGCGCCAACTCTTAGCTGTTATTTCGCACCTAATCTTATCACAAATTTTTATTTTCAAAAATAAAACAAAAAACTCCTAAATATTTATACTTCATAACGACAAACCGAAGTATAGAAATAAAAGTGTTGAATTTTGTGCCTTTAATCGATAAAAACAAGCGCTAAAACTTAAGACTGTCTGAGTTGAGCACATATTTTAATTTGTAGTTCAAATTGTAAAATATTTTTAAATAAAAATAATTATCAATTACTCTGAAAAGCGAGTCTTTATTACATTTTGTCGACTACTTTGACGTCAATTGTCTGAAATATTGTAATTTTTAGTACTATTTTGATGACTAATTCCAATTAAAGAGCGAATACATTAGGAATTGTATTGAAATGGAAAGACTCGGCAGGAAATGGAGACGAAAGACGACGACTTAACAGGTATTGCAAGCATTGCTCGTTTGATAGGATGTGCGCCGATATTAGACTCATTTCTAATTAAACAATAAATTTTTTATTTGAAAGTTTATGAAAAAATAATTTAATTCAATGATAAAGTTTTTCAAATAACTACAGTATATCACAGGCTATTGGAAAATAAAATATTCAAAACAATAAACTTTACAAATAATAGCAAAACTTTTTTTTGTTTGGAATTTATGACAAATAGAAATGTGTGTCGAATGAAGAGATAAGAACTAAAATGAAAGTCAAGCCATAAGTTATCTCTGGTTTGTAACACATTTTTGCAATCGCTTGAAGTGATGGCAAAACGAGTTGTTAACTGAAAATCTCGTTGTATTGAGTTGTTAGACACGAAAAATGTAGTGAAAGTTGTTTTCCAAATACGGCGAACGACTTAACAATTCGATTCGTCGTTTTGGACGATATTTTGCGCCGAATTAGTGACACCATTGGCGGCGCTTCGCTGTTGCCGTCGAAGTCGTTTCAATTCGATCCGCTCTTTCTGTTTGATTGCTTCCAATTCCCAGACTTTCCTCACTTTCAACACATAGTATAACATAAAGACGAGAACCAGAAACGTGACGATCGCTACGCCGGCGTTCGTCCAGTACAGGCCACTCGTCATCAGCCCGTCTTCATGGCAGCGCACGAGGAATGTGTCGCACCAGCCGATGGTCAGGAAGATGGCCAGAACCAGGTTCACCACACATACGACCGCCAGCGTCGACATAATCACGTACCAGCAGGTCTGGCTCAGGTGCATGTTTTGCACACCCATACCAACAATTTAATCAAGCACACATTCTTCGCACATTTAATCGCTCATTAGACGGCTTGTAGTCAAAGAATAATATACTTCTTCGCAGTTATTGACTGTTTTGGCAGAAATGGCTATAAATTGTCTCAAATTTCTAGTTTCATATCAATTGGGAAAAAGTGATTCAAAACTAATTCGAAAAACACTTCTATTTGTTTGCTTTAGAGAGCGAACGCCGATAATCACTATAACGGTTATCGAAGTATTCGTTTCGTAACTCAAATGCCAATCATTTTCAACAATTTTTTTCAAACTATACTCTCATTAACGCATAAACGAGACAACGAATGGCAGTCTTTGATAATACCATTTCGTCATTAATGAGTAGAGCCGGCCGATTGCGGAGGGGCTGACGGCCGAACCGCAACGAATTGCTGGCCAGTCACAGTGCCGTTGTTGAGCACCGGCATGACTGTGAACGGAATCGGATAAAATGTTTGATTTGCAGCCGAAGGCATAAAATTGTGATAATTATTAAAGTTTTGCAAATTATCGAAATTGCCGTTTGGAGTGAAGTTTGAGTTTACAAACGCCGGCATTGAATAGCCAATCGGCAAATGCGAGGCCGGAATAGTGTGGCCGGCGTTCGGGTTCGGGCGCTCCAACACATTGACGCGTTTTCTTCCCCAACGGATCGCGAATACGAATATCGCGATTGCAATGGCGATGAGGACAGAGCCGAAGCATATGAGCGCAATGCCGACCGCGTGGAAGGCCGACCGGTCTAGTGATGCTCTCGTCACTACACCCAACAGACCCGTCACTATCAGACCAAAGCCCGAAACTAATAGACAAATACTGAAATGCGAAGCTGTGAACACTCCCAGGAATCGCGTGCTGTCCGGATAGCTAAGTCCCGGCGCTATGTAGGGCTGTGGAGGCGCTTGGAGTGCACTTTGAGGATAGGGTGAAGGAGTCGTTGCGAATGCTTGCGTTGACATCGATTCGGGCTTTTATTGCAATTTAATTTCCATTTAGAGAGTAATTTTAAATACGCAGCTTTGCCATAGATTTTACATGTCATTTATAATAAATGCAAAGTTTTCATCTAATTTACAACATTTAGGTTTCTATTAAATGGGTTTTCTATCGAATCAATATTGTCGTGAATTTGCGATTTTGCCGATTATTCGCGACTCAACACTCTCTCGCCGAAAGTTTTTGAGTTTTACTAATAAAAAGTGGTTTCACACGAAAATAGTTTTGAAAATTCAATTGTGAAATAATATCGATAGAGTAAACAAGAAATTGTTTAATTAAAATATAAGCATTATTTTCCTAAGAATTCATATAAAATGCGTTCAAACTGTTAACGTCTTATCGTTAGCGCTATTAATAATCGAAGACTTTTGTGAATTTGAATCGAAACGATGGAAACGACATTGAATTCCTTCAATCGATAAATGCAAACAATTTTCTTATTTACTAATTGTCGACAATTGAGTCAAAACAGAACAACGAATTTTTACATTAAGTAACTTGATAACTCGATAATTATGCAGTTAAGATAAACAGATTTGTTTCCCAAACAAAGCTAAAACAAATTTTCGCTATTATCTCGTTAATCAAAATCCAATAATTTGCTGTCGATTTAATCGATTGGATTGAAAAACAAGACTAACGCTGAATGTAATCGGATTTGAAATTAATATTTTCAAAACAATCGCATATTTCGATTCATTACAACGAATCGATTCGTTCAGCGCCTCAACAAAAAAGCAAACAATCGATTCATTCGTTTTACTTCAACATTACTTTTATTTCTAAAAATAAGTTTCATATTTACTGTACATTAATATCTTTTAAAACAATTCCATTAAATTAAATAATTATTTTTTGGCGATTCAACAAAACTTTAAAACAGTTTGGGTTTCGAGTTATTAATAGCCGGAGATATTAAAACACAATTCGGTTTCCATTTAACTTAGAATTGCTTACAATAGAGTAATTACATCAAAATTACAGACTTTTAAAACATTTATTTAATACTTAAAACAATAATTACTGCAAAATGCAGTTAATCTTAATTAACCGATACTCAGATGGCATTACAAATTAATTGGTATTATTTGAAAGTAATTATACATGTTAATTGTTCGGAAGATTTATCTCACTTTTACTCATTATTAATAATTCCTAAACCAATTGGGTTTACATTGAATAAGTTTCGCAACTTTTAAAATAAATAATTTATTCCAATATAGATTAAGAATTTGTTGCTTGAGAATTTAAACAGAAATGTTATTATTACATAATAGTGTGAATAGTGTATTCCTAAAATAAAATCCGGAATAGTTATGAACAGTGTAAATAAAAACAGTAAACAGTGAGCATAGGATGACTTATCACAGACTCGTGAGGAATGTTCATAACTTTTTGGGATTTACTCGCATTTCGCCACAAATGGGGTTTAATTTACACATTCAGAGTCACTTCAGTTGCAGGCTTACGAACAAAGAGTCACCATTCTACATTCATTTCACCATCGTCAATGTTCATTTCAATTATTATGCATTTCGATTTTAATTATTTGCATGATTAAATAGAAATTAAGATAAATTTAAATTCGTTTGAAATGCATTTCTCCATTAATTGGTTCACTTGTAGTGAATGGAAATCAAATCGGAATTTGTTTCGGAAGTCCGCGACTGAAGTGACATTTAGATCGAAATGATCTTAATTTCAATGTCTTGAGTGACTGTAGAACTAAGAAATTGATCAAGACACTAAACGTGTAACTAACTTATACTAAGTACAAAGTCATTATGGAAAAAGCTGGCAGGAAGTTAATTCAAATGATTAAGCAGTAATACAAACATGATATTAATAATCGCTTCTAAAAAACTTATACTTCACTCAAATTACATAATAAAATAATAAACAATCTATTCTTACTTTAAACATGAATTTTTGTTCACATCATTTTCTATGCAATTTACAAATATATTACATTTGTTTTAATTTGATTCCTCAATATTGGAGAATATATCAATACAAAGCTTAATAATTTTGGTCAGTAATTTCATTAACAAGCATATTTCCATTTTTAAGTCAACTCTTAAAGTACTTTAGAGATTCATAATTCGCTTTAAAACTCAATTCTTATAGAATTCTGAGTATTGTTTTGGAGTTAGTATTTGTATCAGTGATTAAAACAATTAATATGTCGTTAATTAATACGAAAATAAATTATTAAATAAAATAAATCTTAGATTCAGTGTTCAGTCGCTAACTCAGTGTAAAAGCCAATTAAAAGATGGATTAAAATTAGAATCTAAATAAAACTTTAAATAGAAATGTAAATAAAATCAAATATAATTAGAGAAGATATTTATATTTGAATCGATAATATTTGACTGTTTTGTTCCAAAGCGCGTAAATCGTCTGCAGATCACTGTCTGGATGTCCGAAAAGGGGAGGAATAGACAACTGCTTACTCTGGAGCCACTCCTCGATCTCCTGTTCGCCAATCGCTAACTTCGACGTCCAGTCCGTATGCGTGACCCCTATATGTCGGGCCAACACACCCGACACCTGGACGTCGTCGACCCAGAAGAATGGGAATTGTCTCGAAGATATGTAGAGTCTGAAGACCACGTCGGGTGACATAAGGATTCCCCAACCGGAACAGTAAGGCGGGTAGTATTTGTCCGGGTATTCCTGTCGTTCCAATATAGCAATCGCAATTTTAGTACTCCATTATTTAATCAATCAATTACCAAGATACTTTTACTCGTATTAAAAACAGTAATTAGGTAGATTGTCGAGTTTGGTAAATCTAAATCAACATAAGCTACAATTTTACTGTACAGTATAAAAAACTCAAAAGCATTTTTCAATAAATAATAAGCAAGGTAAAAATCTATTAAGATATCAACAAATCTCAGCTTATATTATAAATAATATATTAATGCTTTCAAAAACTTTTCCAAAGCGTTAACAAAATTTATACATTTTGTAAAAAGTAATTGAAAATACTTTATATGTAAGACAAACGTTGTAGTGATATTCGAAATCTAAAACATCATGTTATTACTGTCATGAATTATTAATACACTTGTTATACACTTATAAATAAGAAATTAGCAATACACTTGTTATTAGTGATTGAAGAAAATGAAAATAAGTTCGCATTATCATTCCATTACTGATAATGGCTCTTCGCTCGCATTTAAAATAGTGCATTAGTTTTGTATCGATATGTAATAATTTATACATGCATCATTTTTGTTCAATATAAACTTAAATATGGCATGTTTCTTGTTTTAAATTTTTAAAATGCCTAAATTTAGTTATGATGAAGTACGTGAGAATAGCTAACCTCACTACGATTGCATTAGCATGTAATCAGTGTGTGCATTCAGTACTTGTTATATCACCATGCTAATCTATTTAATAGCTAATAACTTATTGCTAATTAATCGAATGACTCGACACAAGTCGATGAGTGAGTATTGCTTTTTGTTGAACTAATAGACTAATAGAGAGGTTCGGCAGCAAAGAGCGGACGGATGGACAGACCTGATAAGTGACCCTCCATTTGCTCCTCTGACTCCTCTTGGGGTAGGGATTGCTGATGACGTAGCAGTTGATGAGGTTCTTCGGCGGATAAGAGTTGCCGAACGTTCCCTTCAAGTAGAAGACGAGTTGGAAGATGTCGACGAAGATGTCGTCATCGGTTTTGAACACGTATTTGGCGTTCCGGCAGAAGTAGACGACCCACTTGAGGCCCATGATGTGCTTGTAGGTGAGGTTGCGGTAGCTGTCGACGAAGTTGCCCTGCACCAGGTCCAGGTGCTGTTCGCTCTCCTCGCGCAGGCGTTTCTGGACGGCGTTGTCGTCGACGAGGCCGACGAGGAATACGACGCGCATTCGGTTGTGTATGAGATTGCGTTCGTTACCCCATGTGCTGCGGATGGCCGAGCGCTTGTCGAAGTGGTCGGGCGCCGAGTGCACGAACACAACCAGAAATAGTTTGTTTCGATTGAATGAATCGATTTGACAGCAATTGCTATTCATTTCGAACCGAAAGTCACTTATATTGATGAGAATCGTCGAGTCGTCGTCACCTAAGCTGGACATGTCGTACGGGTTCGACGACCAGTTGATCGCTTGGATTCGATACGTCTGCGGCTTAGCCGCCGACGCCAAGTCGCGCGACGGCAGATACAGGTTCACCACAAATATGTACGTCAGTCCCACTACACACAACACCCCGAATAAGAAGGACTTCATTTCAGTTCACATCCATTCGATTCCTCCGATTCCTATCTTTAAACACAAGAAGAGTATTCATCTCATCAGTCGTACAATTGTTTTACAAAGAAATAATTTACTTTTAAATCGCATCATCACTTCGAGCCATATTCTAGCATGCTAATTAGTTCACCATTGCTCACATAACCCAAATGACGCTTTGAAAAGAATGTATAAATTCTTAGAAATAAAGTTAAAACAAATGTTGATTCAAGAAATCAATAATCCTGTGAAGGCAACCAAACATTTAAATTAGTGCAGTTTCTTTTTGAATATAATTCCACAAATTAATGACTTCTCGAATAATTACTCTCAAGTCTAATAAGATCTAAGTTATAGTAAGTATCTGATGCTCTAACTCATAATTTTGCCATGCATATCCAAACTATAACATAAGTAGAATTTATCGAATACTTGCAAAAGATAAATAAATTATTTGAAATAATTTATGATTTCCAAAATTTAACAATATACAATATTATTGCAATAAATTTAACATTAAATATAAATAAATCCAACACAAAATGTCAATAACATAAATACACAGATAATTTGATATATTGTAAACAAAGATTTGTAAAGTCTACAAATATAGTTTAGCTTGAGCAATTTGATTTGTGAAATATTAATTTAATAAATAAAATAATGAAATTTATTTTTGCAGATCAACACAAATTATGAAAATTAGAAAAATTTACTAATTGTTAGTGCTACTAATATACCATGTGCTATTTATTAAAAACAGAAGTCAATATCTAAACTTTAACTAATAATTTATAATTATTTCCTCAACAATAAAACTTGATATTTCCTAATCAATAAATAAAATAATAAAATAAGTAAGTATAAATTTTACCAGACTAATTCTTAGTCTAATTAATAATTTAAAATTAAAGTTAACCATGAATATACTTAATTAATCATGAGTAAAATTAATTAGGTAATAGTTAATCAAGTCTAGACATACTAAGTTAGATAGTATATAAATTATATATATTTAATCATTGCATTTATATTCCGTTTGAGTAAATACTAAACTTATTTATACAGAATATTAGCCTTTATTACAGTATAACTGCACACCGCTGTGCACAGCTTCCCAAACAATTTGAACAGGCTAAAAATAGAATTAACCAATTAAAATCTAAACCAACATCGCAGAATAACATACCAAATTATACAGTATACTGGCATTTAATGCAAACACAAGTAAAAATTTAAATATCTTTACGATTATTCTGTTTATTTAAGAATGAATTTAAGACAAATGTATTTTTAAAACTCAATGCAATTGACATATCGTTAACAATATTTAAATACAATTTAGTTGAAAAGGATGTATAAAAAGACAAACCAATCAAATGTCGCACAAATATTCACAACATTTCTATATTAGCGCACAATTGTCTAAATAGCAATAATTTGTTTTAAATAACTCATTATATAACTCATTTCATATAAAGTTACACTGTTCAAATAAAATTCAATTCACCAAGATAATCAGTGTAAAGCTAAGAAATTTATTTAGAATTTCAATTAAATTGTTTTGTTTATATTTGTCTATTGAGAAAATTTATTTCTAATGTACAAAATAAATTGCAATTAAATTATAACAAATGCGTTAATTTAGAGCTAAAGCATATGAAAGTAAATTAGTTTAAAAGCAAAAACATACAGTCATAACATGGTTTGTAGCAAGGTGTTTTCGTATTCAGGTGTTGTCTGCCACTCTCAAAATACTCGCTCCAAACGATGCAATGATTAGCTAAACATTTCGCCGAATTGACTGCTAATGTCTAACAGAAATAAAATGTCTAAACAATTGGCACTAATTTGATATAAAATCATAGTTTCGACGAATTAATGCATTGAATCGATGAGAGTATAGGCGAAGAGATCGGAGATTAAGAACCAAATGTCAACACATTTTTGTTTACAAAAACAATTGATTTCACTTCGACTGCAACTCACATGTGATTCATCGCATTAGGCCTTAGACTCGACAACATGTGTCGACGGATGAGAGGCAGTGGGAGGAGAGAGAGGAGAGAGAGGAGAGCGACATATGGTATCATAGGGAGAGAGCCTGGAATGGGGGCAAAACATTTCATCTATTTTGTCATGTTTTCTATGAATTCTAAAATATTCTTTACACTAAAAAATGCCAAATTGTCGCGCAAATTTTAGCAGGATAAATTATCATTAATTAAATTTATTTACGTTAAAATTAAATTAATACTAATTAACTGAAAATCTATTAATGAATAGAAAACTACTGTAGTCTTAGTCTACACAGTATTACGTTGTTTGCGAACATGACTTTGAATGTTGTTTTGAATTGAATGTTTGGAAAGCAATAATCGTTTGACAATTTGAAGGGTTGATAGGAAGCTATGAAATATTTATTCAATTAAATCGATATATATTTGATATATATTTAATCAAAACTATTTTTTTCTCTACAATCATTGATTAGATTTAAAGAAAATTTATTTAATTAATTATTTACAACAAATATATTGATCCGATTGTACACTACATTGTGCGCTAAAGTTATGCGATTTTGGTTTGCATTTGCACTCAATTTTCGGTGCGTTTTGACGACAAACTCGGAGCGAGACATGAATTGGCAGTAAATTGAATAAACTGTGAAATCAATAAACCAATTGTCGAGATGTCGAGCGATCGGAGTGACGATGTAATCACTCGCAAGTTTAACGGCACTAACGCCAAGCGAATCGCCTTTATTCTCACCACTGCTCTCATCGGATATCACGGAATACTACACTTGAGTTACGGTTAGTCTCGACACTTATTAACCAATTGTTCGCTTATTTTACCGCTTTTTCACTCAATTTAGGCATAAAGTCGTGTAAATGGCTCTTAAGTGACGGCAGTTTCCACGGGTTCGGCGATTATGCCGTTTGGCAGGTCTGACCCCTCTTTACCCCCACTTGTTGTTTGCAACTCAACTCCAATTCATTTAATCGCTCTTTTGATACGATTTGAGATTAGATTGAGTTTTAAGCAAAACTTCTCTTAAGACCAGTTTATCAGTTAGTGTCGAAGAACTGAGTGATTGGTTGTTAATCAGAATATTCTTTGATTTCGATTTAAAGATTACTAAAGCATTTTTCAAAATTCTACAAGGTAGTTGCTATTTTTAGCAATATATTAATATTTATGTTATTAATAGTTTAATTTTGTAAATAGAAAGTATTAAAATTGAATTTTAATTGTGTGTGGATTAAAAACTATCATGTTGATGAGTGGCAATTGTTTATTGGGTTTGAAACTTAGGAATTGCGGGAAATTTTGTTAAATAATAAGTTTTGTTAAAATTCTTAATAATTATTCTCAATCTATATATTTACTATTATAGCCGTACGGATGTATGATTCACACGTATAATAAAATGTAAATATATTTAACACTTTTCGACTTGTAATTAAGACTGGTAGGATTTCGAAATTAATGCCTAACCCTGCTCGTTTGCATAGCGACACCCGGATGTGTATGCGCTACATCGCCTACTGGGGCGGAAAGAACAATATTGTGTTTTTAGGCGATTCGCGAATCAGACAATTGTATTACGCGTTCATTAAGACCGTCAGTCCTAACGAAGACCTCGTTATGAGTGACGTTCCCTCTCATCATGACTTGGAGTATAAGGAACGGGATCTGAGACTCGAAGTCCAATTCCTTTGGCACCCGATAGTCAACCAATCCATGTCTCAAGTGTTCCAGAAGTGGCTGAAGTCAGAGGTGTCTCAAAGGCCTAATCTAGTAGTGATGGGAAGCGCCACCCATTCGATCAAATCGAGTAACGCTAGTCATCGAGCTCTGGAGCACTACAAGAAGAACCTGACTCTCCTGTTGACTAATTTGGACACAATTAGCAGTTCGACGCAAATACTATGGGCTCTTCAGGACCCGGTTGTACCCGAGAAGCTAACACCGGACAGAATTATGATAACTAACGGTAAGGAAGAGGCGATTGAGTTGTGATATGCAATAAGATTCTAAGAAATGGTGAAACCGTTTAGAACAAATCGATGCCTACAATAAGGCCGCGATGGAGATACTCAAGTACACGAACTCGAGTAATCTGCACATTTGGAGCTCTGCCCGACTCGTCGCTCAGGGCTACAACTTCGACACCGCCAGCGCTAACGGCGACGGTCTTCACATGAGTGCCAAAGCGCTGAACTTCGCGATTCAGATCTTACTCAACATGTATTGCAACGATCAGATGAACTATAATGACGGCACCTGTTGTAGTGATCCCGAGGCTGTGACCACTTTGCAGATGATTACGTTCGTTGTCTTTACGATCTTCATTGTCGTCGCACTCGTCGTCTTATTTCACCGCAAGTTCTTAACCAAGACTTACAAATGGCATCTATTGGTCAACGAAGACATCGACGACTCGACTGAGAATACAGTTTCGGTTTCTGACGTCAAGTCGTACTACGAATTGATGACATGTTTAGCGAAATTGGCTTTAATTATGTTTTACTTCTTCCTCTGCGACAGGTATTGTGCGATTTGAACGGTATTTATGTCTATTCAATGTCTAATTGTTTGAAACATTTTTGCATTGATTCGCATTCAGAACCAACTTCTTTATGAAGGAAAACAAATACTATACTCAACCGAACTTTTTCCTACCGATTGCTTATGTCTTCGCTTTGGGTCTCTTCTTCACCGAAGAGTCTTCGCATACAATTGTCTTACATCGGGACCAAACCGATGAGTTGAAGGGATGGATGCAAATGATTATTTTGGGTGAGTTTGAAGTCTTGCGCTTAGGCTTGCATTGAATGCTGACCTATTGGTGTTGAACAGCCTATCACTATACGGGCGCATCTCAAGTGCTCACCATCTATATGCACATCCGTCTGCTGGTGACGACCTACTTATTCCTCAGCGGTTTCGGTCATTTCACTTACTTCTGGCAGACGGGAGACGTTAGTTTCCACCGCTTGTGGAAGGTTTGGCTCAATTTAGACATAATTATTGCAAATGACTATTGAATTGAATTGAATTGGATTTTAGGTTATTTTTCGAATCAATCTTCTGGTGGTCTGCCTGTGCCTGTGTATGAACCGGCCCTATCAGTTCTATTACTTCGTTCCATTGGTTTCGTTTTGGTATTTAGTCATTTACGCCACGTTTTATGCCATTCCTCACGTCACCAGCTCTAGCGCCGATGGTATGTACAGTATTGGCCAAATTTGGATCAAATATCCTAACAATTATTGGTTTAATTGACAGCAAATCCGATTCAATACTTATATATTGTACTGAAATTTGTGGTTCTCTTCAGTATTATTACGATCTTATATATGTCGGAAGTGTTTTTCGAGAAGATCTTCCTCACCCGGCCCTGGAAGGCCTTATTTGTCACCACTGATGACTCGATAAAGGAATGGTGGTTTCGATGGAAGATCGACAGATATGTAAGCATTATATTGATATATCCACTATATGCAACCAACTGTAAAACCAACCTTACCTTCCAGAGCGTTCCGGCCGGTATGTTGTTTGCATTTGGGTATCATTTGCTCAAAAAACACCACATTCTCGATGACCACAATCACGGCTACCTCTTCTCCAGAGGTTTAGGGTTTATTGTGGCCTTTGCCTCATTCGCGGGAATACTGGTATTTAGTTTGATATTACGTTTTGTATTTTAACTAATCCTTTACTAATCTGATTGCAGATGTATGTCGTTTTCACAATGATTTGTCGCAATAAACCCGAATGTAATGTCAATTTATTTTTAAAATTATTTAAAACTTTTAATAAATTAACTTTTAATTGGTTTTTGTAGGCAATGAAGTTCATCCGTACATATCGTTTATTCCGGTAATAATTAACATGTTGTTTCCTTTAATTACACGACTAAACACTTGATTTGATTGGGTCGTTAGATCGTGTCATACATAGTGTTGCGCAACATATCGGGCCTCTTGCGCGTACGGCACAGTGCCTTCTTTGCTCGAATCGGCCGAATCTCACTCGAAGTAAATGATTTTTGTTGAATAGAACTAAAAAACCGATTAATGATAACATAATTGCAATCAATTAGCTCTTCATATGTCAGTATCACATCTGGTTGGCCGCCGACACTCATGGAGTACTAGTTTTGATACCGAGCTATCCGGTGCTGAACGTTGTGGTCACGTCTTTTATATTCATTTGTATCGCTCATGAGATACACGAATTGACGCATAAAATGGTTAAATATGCCATACCTTCGGACTGGCGCTACACGACTCGAAATTTGGTCATATTTTTGCTGTTTTTGATCCCAATCGGCATCAAAGACGGAATGTTCTAAAACTGTGATATATTTCTCACATTTCATAATAAATATTAAAATATATTTTTTGCTAAATTATAGCAACAATTGCTATAATTAGTGCCAAAGAATCACTGAAAACAGATCTGAATCAACGCATCAGACAATTCACAAAAAGGCCTACAAATCAATGTCTCGACTGTTATGTTAAATGTGTTAATAGTTTTATGCGATTATTACAAATCAATTACTACTCTATAATAAAAAATCATTTTTTGAAACAAAAAACTTAATTCCGATTATATTTCACGTCAAATATCATATGTGTTTAAAAAATATTTATAATTCAATTAATTTGTAGCCAAATGTCGAAATATATACTACTTTTTCAGACAATTGGAAACTTAAAGATTACATTAATGTAACCACAGATACAGTCATAGAGTCGTAGCGATTATCTAATAATAAGTCTTTCATTTCAATTGTTAACACTTTTTCGCCTTTGGTTTCACAATAATGACTGAAATAATAGATTTGTTGCAAAATCTGCATATTTTGGGCATTTGTTGGTCGAACGCGATATAAGACATCGAATACAATGCGGGAACTGAAGCGAAACCGCAATCTATTCTTCACGCGATCGCAGAGCTACTACGAGAAGGACAAGAGACTATTGTCATCACACAAGTGCTATCACGTCGGAAGGTTCTTCTCGTTGATCGGCAGCGCAATCATCGCGTTCGGACTCCTCTGTAAGTTTATCTTCACCGAAGAGCTCGAGAGTTCGCTACCGATCGCCTCGATATCGGTCGCCTCATTCGGCGCCGCAGTTATGGTCGTCGGCATCGGGTTTCTCGCCTTTTCTGTCTATAAATCGCAAATTGCAATCATAGCCCACGAGGACAGTAAGGCGCAAACTGTCAGCTCTATTGACACCCAATCCCGCTCCAGCATCTGCGCCGACAATCAGCTCACGACAGCACCCGATCAGTCAAATCGATTTTGATGACGCGGCTCAAGAGATGACCACATTTTTAGTCAAATATTTGATTAATTTGTTTGATTGACGAGAAAGTGACTCTAATTGTGATAATTTGTGAAATATTTCCATTGATTCTAATATTGAGATAATTGATGGCATTCTTCGTTTGAGTGCATACTTTCTCAGTCTTAGAAAAGTTCAAAATTACTAAAATATTTGGTTTAAACCTTCAATCGAATACTAAGCATATATTTATATAACTTTGTAAGCATGTTATATTATTAAAATTTTATTTGTTAAAGCAGTTTATTTATTTAATTGTATCTATTAATCAAAGTTC
>JAQIXC010000782.1:0-20113 GCA_034697605.1 Metabelba pulverosa | reverse complement strand
ACAAAACCTGTCAAAACCGGTTTTTTAACATGGGCGTCTATGGGAGATCTACTGATAAGAAAACATCGTACCAAAAAACATCGTACAGAGTCACCCTTTACTACTATAGTATATTGATCGGCATAATTGCTGCTTGCCACATTTTTTCACACAATTATCACCCATTTTTGTATAGAAAGATAAATTTCTTTTAGTAATTGTTTGCAAATTACCGAACGTCTCATTCAATTGCTTATATTGAAGATAATCTCGCGGCCATTGGCCGAACATTCGGCGCCACCGCCGGCGCCGACAGCTGCCGATGCAGTCCTCGTGCGATATATACTTATTATCGATAAAACCGATTTTGTTGAAACAATTTGTTTTGTACGGATGCGGCAGTCGATTGACTTTTACAACTCGATATTTGACAAAATTGATGCGATTATCGCCGGTATTAATGATTACGTTATTTCGCTTATAATAGTTAAACACTTTCTCGAATCGATTGTGAAATATAAGCAAAAACTCGGTTTCGATACTGATTTTGATTCTCAATATTTCGTTCACGTATTCAATCGCTTGTGTATTGTCGGGAATGCGGTATCGGTCGGACGACTCGTTACGTATTTGCACGAAGAATGTAAAACAGGTTCGCCTGTAGTTCATCGACTGCCGAATCCGTGCAATGCGTTCGCAATTTATCAATACTGTTGCCGCTTTAAAGCCAATTGGTTTCAGAACTTTACAGCTATTATTGAATAAGTCGTTCGCCGATAGGATAGCGTTGTATTGCTCAGCGATTGTCATATTATTGAGATATTCTTCGATTCGATCGCCGCTTATATTCTTAGCTCTTATTCGCATTAAATGACTTTCTTTTATAATAAACGCCTTTTTCACGCATAAAGTCATTGCCGGCAATGAGATGTGATTTGCGTTTTCGTAGTTTACAAATGTCGTCGTATTGTATGAGAAGTAAATGCATATTATTACTGACATTTAATACAAACATACAAATAAGCAAATTGTAAAATATCAATATTTTGAAATCTTATCCATCGTCATTTATAGTAAATATTAATAAATATAAATTTAAAATTATTATTTTTTTAGCAATCAATTAATAATAGATTTTTTTATTTTTAAAAATTTGGTTGTTGCTGCATAAACAAATAAAAAAACTAATTTATTAAATAACATAATTAATAAATCACAATTTTGTTGATATTATAATAGATTTATTTTATTGATTAAATATTACCATAACATTGTTATCGAATATTTTACAAAAATCAATATTTAATTTATAAAATTACACAATAATGTATAAATTATTACTAAATTATTAAATATTTGCTAAATTCAAATTAAACAACATGTGTAAAAATAAAGTCTGCCATATTGGTTAGTTTTAATATAATTCCTTACACATGTTTAAATTTTAATTTATTAAATTATTTTTAGAAAAATAAGTTAGCCAAAAACAAAATTATAAAGCATGTCAAACACATTAGCAATTTTAGAAAATAGATCAGAAACTCTGCCTCAAACAATATGTCAGCACTTTGTTGCTTAAAAAAATATTGTTAATATTTAATTAACATAATCTCATAATAACACATGACACTTTTGACAACAGGTTTGAATTTTATTTTCTTAAAGTTATGTGAAGTTCAATTTAAATTAGTTTAAAATCTCTTTAAAATTAACCACTCATTTTATTGGTTAATTCAATTTCATTAATATAATTGTTTCCACACAAGTAATTTCATTTATAAAACAAATAATTTATTATGCTAATTTTAATATATAATAAATTAATTTCAAAATAAAATATAAATCATTAATGTTTAAGTCATATATTTTATATAGCTGTATATCTAATTTTATTAATGTAATTAATTAGTATACAGTACATATACAATATAATGCATTTTATTCTATAATTTAAATAAGAAAATATAATTTTATCTTAAATATTTAAACGTCTAATATTATATTTTAATAAATATAAAACGTTGAATCTATTTCATACTAATAGAATAAATTAATAATATTGCTTTTTTATAACCAATTTTTTTTATTTAATTATATTATGTTTATTATTATCAAAAAGATTTTAATAATTATTTAAATAATTACTAAAATGCATATAAATGCTAAATAATGAAAAAAACAATTCAAATTTTTTTTTAAATACAATGTTAACGATTAGTTGATTATATAATATTAGAAACTATATACAGTTGAATAAACTATATACAGTAATATATTAGTATTATATCATTTATATTATATTGTTTTTTAATTATTTAAATTAACTATGCAATTGTTTTGCAATAACTTTAATTTATATAAATGTATATGTATACGGTTATAAAATAAAACAAGCAATCAAATAATTTAATACTTATATTAAATATCATAATAAACTATTATCAATATTAATTTTGCAATATACTACGCCTGTTTTTAATAAATAATAGGAGTGATAAATTCTATGCAACATATAACTGAACTGTAAATTATCAATCCAAATGAAAGTTTGAAATCGGAAATATACAGTATACATCTTTGTTAGATATATAATTCTGTGCAACTTTTTATTGAAAACATGTTATAAATGGAGACATTAAATTATGAAAGACTATACTGTTTTAATTTTAGCAGCAATAATCATACTGTATATTTTGGAACTGGCATAACGCCACTAACCAGCATAATCGATGTACAGCCGATTCCTATGCGGCCATATCTCACGTATAGAAGGCTTTCGAATGCAAACGCATTGCTAATGCAATACGAATGGTGCGGACCTCTGCTAATGATAATTATGGAGTTTTCAAGATTAGCTAAATATCGGTATAATTTAAAATCTTAATTTGTTTAGCATGTTAAATTTATCAAAGTTAGTTTGTTGCTAAAGTTACGTTTATATATACTTTGTGCGCAGGATTAATTTTTTACCCAAATTAGAAGCTCCACAAAAATTAATTTCAAACTACCTTGCCAATAACGAATTAGCGCCAAACATTTTACTTTGTCCATTTGGGCCCACACATTACGTAAGATTTGTACTTGATATGTTTGGTTCAAGTAGCTCGTATCTCACACATTATTTAGACTATAATTACCCTGCTCGAATTTTAGGCATCACACGTACAAGTAATAATAAAAATTAATTTTAAAAATATTAGTAAATAATCAAAAGTTACTTAACATAAGTTACTATTTTGTTAGAAAAGCGTATATTTATCAAGCAGCTTTTATGTATGGATACAAATGTTTATTACGGAATTATTTTCTCATTAATTACGATGTCATTAGTGTTGTATTTAAATCGCAAGTCATTTAAGTCATACTTGAGAACAGTTTGGAGTTTATTATCGGTTTTATTCTCCGACGTAATTACAGTCAAAGTGCGAAATAGTTTCGACAGATGTTTGACGGCGTTATGGCTGATGGCCTGCACTGTACTGTTGGCCTCATTCGGCGACCAGTTATGGCACCAATTAGTCGAGAGTTCACCCATCGATGCCATCGACTCTTGGCTCGACTTACATCTGAAGCCGCAGTGGAAAGATGTTAAAATTCAAACATTCCAATTTTTTTACCTTGCTAATTATCTGGATGAAGCAAACAAAGCAACAATTGCAGTTGATTTTCGAGCTAGATCATTGGAAAGCGATGGCATGCTAAATCCGTTTAGCTTTAAATTTGATACCGACATTGATTACAATGGCATTCGAAATGGCACGCGCGTTTTTTTCGGCAATAAAGTCATATTGCAGTTGATTAAAAAGAAACTTGTTAATATGAAAGGCAACGAGGGCATTAATCTTCACATTTCACGCTCAGGTGTGGGAATGCAGCCGCAATTCCTCCTGGCAAATACCGCTAATTTTAGCCAGACACTTTTGAAAATTCTCAATTATATGTTAGTTTTTGCAAATTTATTTTATTAATTATAAATTATAATTATGTAATTTGTATCTTATTTCATAAGTGTGGCTCAATTTGTGGAAAGCGGTATATTTAGCAAATCGATTGACAAATATATTCATTCCAATATTGTTTCGAAATTCAACATAAAGTCAAATAATTTTGCCTATGGTTTTACAAAAATTGATTTAAGCATGCTAATTGAAATGTTGGCGTTGTATTTTGTTATTATATCATTACTTATTTTTATACTTATTTTAGAATTTTGCTTGATTCACATATTGAAGTAATTAATTAGCTGATCCTTCAAATACAAAACTTTAAGATGATGTATTTAAATTTTTATTTGAGTTTAAATTTCATATACTCTATATGACATTACAAATAATTTATGAGTAAAACATTTCCTATTTCTGTTCAGTTAAAAAAAATCAATATTATTTTTATTATATTTATATAAATTATCCATCTCTAAATTATTTTTGTAAAAATGACAATTATTTATTAAAATAATGAATTCAATGTTTTTGCTAACATTTATTAATTATATTGAAATAATTATTAATTAACTTTAATTATTGTTTTTAAATAATTTACTATAATTATAATTTTTATTATTTTTAAAAATAATTAATTGGAAATAATTTAATATTATAGACAATTTATTCGACCTTTATACAATTTTACAATAAAACTTTTAGTGTTTTTTAGTTACTATTGATTAATAAATGTTTTTAAAATAAATAGTTTTAATAAGACAATATCCTATTTATATTAGAATATACTGTATATATTTATAAATTGATTTTTCTATTTCTATAATTATATTATAATTTATTTCGAAATATTTTAAAATTTGGTTATAAATAAAACATATTAAAAAAATTTTTTGTTATCAATCTATTTTTATAATTTATTGTAAATATAAATCAATGTTTAAAGAATTGTTTGTCAAACTACAGTATAAGAATAGTATTCTTTAAAATATAAGTTAAAATCTACAGTACACAATTATTTTATTTAATGTTATAGCGTATCAGGTATAAATAAACAAAATATATAAATTATGGAATTTTTAGCAAGCCAAAAATTATTTTGTTCAAATGTTACAAATGAACAAGAATGTCTATATTTTGGCGTGGGACCAAAACCAACAAGCACAATTACCATTCAACCAATTCACGGTCGGCCGTATCTCACATATAGAGTGCAGTCCGAAGCGAACGCATCTTTACTTCAATACGAATATTGCGGATCTTTGATGATAATAGTGATAGAATTATCTAAACTTGCTCATTTATGGTATAAATAAATTATATACACTATTTATGAGTGTTTAATGTTTGTATTGAAATAAATTTTTAATTTAGCATTAGACTATTGCCCAAATTAGTCAACCCGTTATCCTTGATAACAAAGTACATTGGTAATATGCATTTAGCGCCGGATCTATTACTAACCACTTTCAGCGCCGAACAGTATCACAAATATATTATGGGTACGTTTAGCATGAATGTCGCGCAACTCACCCGCTATTTCCACTTTAATTATCCTGCCCAAGTTCTGGGCGTTACGAAAACAAGTATGAATTTTTCAGACTGTACTGTAAGATAATACTGTATAAAACATTAAATTCACTTGTTTATTATTTTTAAAATTTACCCAGTTTTTTCATTTTAGTAAAGCCAACATTTTCGGAACTATTCATTTGCTTAGATATTGACGTCTATTACGCAATAATTGTATCACTATTTGTTATGTCAATTGTTTTGTATTTAAATCGCCAGACATTTAATTCATATTTTAGTACAGTTTGGAGCTTATCGTCGATTCTATTATCGGATTTAATTACAATTAAAATAAGACATACTTTCGATAGATTTCTATTGGCGTTATGGCTAATGACTTGTACTGTACTATTAGCTGCATTTGGCGGTCAATTGTGGCAATTAGTGAAAAGCAATTCTATCGATGCGATTGATTCTTGGCTTGACTTACATCTAAAACCCCAGTATAAGCATGTTAAAATACAAACGTTTCAATATCGTTACTTGGCTAATTATTTGAGCAATAGTGAAACAGAAATTGCAATGGATTTTTCAGCAAGAGCATCTTTGCTTAATCTATTAACTTTTAGTTATGATGTAGATATTGATTACGCTAATATCATAAGTGGCAAGACGGTTTTTATTGGCAACAAAGTAATCTTGCAGCTGATTAAGAAAATGTATTACATTAAAAATGGAGATAGCTATGTTAATTTTCATATCTCTCGTACGGGCGTCGGCATGCGACCACAGTTCCTACTTGCTAACGGCGTTAATCTTAACAAGACACTTTTAAATAAATTGAATTATGTGTAAGTTAAATAAGCAATATTAAATATAATTTGTTTAATTAAGTTTAGATAATTTATAATCATTTGTTATAATTATTTCCATTAAAGTGTGGCTCAATTCGACGAAAACGGCATTTTTCACAAAACAATCGAACAGTTTATTAATACAAATATTATTTCGAAATCTGAACTTAATTTGAATGTAAATACTTACGCGTACTCTAGCATTAAATTAGCAACTATTCATGAAATGTTACTCTATTATCATTTATTTAATGTTTGCCTAATCTTTATTATCCTTGCTGAAAATTGCATACAATATTTAATCAAACAGTATACTTTATAAATAATTATTGCAATTTATCATTTACAATATTTTTAACTATACGGTATAATTTAATAAAAATATTAATTTCTAGCTATTATATTGTTTAGTCAAAAGGCAAACTAATTCGTATAGTTTATCTTATTTATTATTGTTTGCATATTTATTACTAGAAGATGATTATTTATAATTAACAACTATACTTGTATGTTATATTGATGTAAAGTATAACTATTAGTTTAAAATCTAAATTAAATTTTTTCAACATTATATTAAATGCTATTTAATAAATGTTACTGTATTTTTTACTAAATGTTATAAAATAAAATTATAAAACTTGAAATGTATAACAATTTTTATAGGTAAACTCATTAAATATTCCTATTAATTATTACAGTTAATGTTAAATTAAAAGTGTTTCCCTGTATTAGAATTTTATAGATTTATTTTTAAACTTAGGTAATTTTAATGAAATACATGTGTTTGTTCGTTTATGATATTTATTGTTATTTGCGCTTATTGTGCAGTTATGTTTTTGTTTAATTAATTAATAAGTTTATATAATTATGTTTTAAAGACAATTAATTTATACATTAATTAGTTTACATATATTATAACTTTATTCCATTTACATTAAAATTAATTTTTAAAAATAAATAAAACAAATAAAACATGCATATTTATGAAATTATGAAAGCATAATAAATAAGTAATATCGGTAAAATATATACCACATATAATTATGTTCTATATTTGTTTAATTTATTCAATTTAAATTTAAATTATACCAAGTTATAATAGGAAAGTAGCCATGTATACATTTAATACCCAACGAGAATAAATGTCGAATTGAATTTAGTCCTATGCAAAACTCACGGATTATTTGAAGTAATTTATTTGTTACATGTTGAAATTTGATACATCTGTTGTTAGCTTAATTTAGCCGGGCTAACCTATTAAAATATATTAAACTTAATCTTAGATATTTAATAGTAATTATTATACCTATCCAAGTAATCATGTATAGTATTTTAGGCAAGAATTCGTCTCAACGTTCAAACGTATAACCTAGATTATTTCTATTACTTTAAGTAGCAATGTTGATAAAAACGTTAATATCTAAATAAATTAATAAAATATATAATTAAATAATCTATATTATTAATTTAACAAATAGAACACTTTTATTGATTAAATCAATATTAATATAGATTTTTTACTTTAAAAGTAAGCGACAAACTAGACATTAAATAAACAAAACAACATAATAAAATTTACAAAATTACATATTGTAAATTAGAAACAAGACATTTGATATAATTTAACCGATAATCTGAAACACTTAACTTAAATTTAATAATTTGAGTTAATTAACCTAGGCCGCTTTTTAATCTAAAAATGTTTTAGATTATTGCATAATAAACTGTGTGTTTTCTTACTTCATAACAACGAAAGTAATTGATAACAAATAACATAAAAAGCCAACGTGCTTCTTGCTCATTTGTTCGATTAATGACATCAACTAATCAAATACAAATAAATAGATGTTTTTAAAAATAATTTATATGTGTAACACTTAATGAAATAACTATGCATACTTTTAAATTAACTACCAATGTAGCTTTCTTTCTTTGCTTTAATTTGCTCACTGATAATCGCGATACAAATAAACGGTTCAATACTTTATACGACTTATTCGCCTCAGCATTGACTGCCGAAGCCGTAAATATTACAAATAGTAGTATAGAAAATGTAACAAATAATGTATAACTCCAATTAATCTTATTGAAATAGTCCAATGGTTTGTAGAGTAACATGGCTAAAATAAATACCGAAATACTGCCGAATGTCATCCAAAATAAAAGTAAGAATTTCGACCAAAAACTCGTATTATAGTCCGAAATGTCTTTAATAATTAAGTCAAATAAACGAAAGTAATTCAGATAACTATAATAATGTAAATATCTCGGACAAACATTTATGCTTTTATACTTGATAATCAGATATTTGCATAAAATATAAAAATAGCCTACTTGGTATAAAAGTATATTAAAAATATGATATAAAAATATAGCATATATTATTGAATTTGATAAACCAAAGACTATTAATTCAAATATAGTATGATAAAATACAAATGGAGTTAATACTAGGGCAGCGGTACAAATCGGAACTAATATGACATTGTTAAATTTTGAATATCTAAGCAGAAAATTTGTATGTTTTAACAAAAATATTAATTTTTCGCAATTTTTTAGACCAATAGTAATAGGCGGTCGTAAACCGGCCATCACTTCAAACACTATAAGAAATGTCGGTTTAATACCAATTCTGTAGTTATAATAATACAGAAGTTGTGAACCGAGTGCTAACGTCGAGCACAAACAGACAATAATAAAGTACTCGAAACGCATTCGCATATAATGTGTAAAATCGCCCAAAACTACGAATAGATATGAGTTTTCATCGTTCGGTAGAATTATTGCAAATGATTTGATGAGAAATACGACAATCGATAGGAATATGAGAATAGGTTTATGTAATAGAGTTTTGCTCTGCGTATGAATGCAGTGATTGTTGTTTGAGTTCATACACAAACCGATTCGAAACAACTCGTTCGCCGCCGAAGGGATGGCCAGATGTGTCGGTAAGCGCTGGGTTACGTCAAATGGTTTATCGACCTTATTTAGTTTATTCATTATACAATTAACTGTTTACTATTAATTTAATACAACATTAATACTGAATACTAAATTAATACAAATAATCTTGTGTCAGGCTATATTAATTGTGATATACAATTAATGTTTAAGTATGTTACATAATATCTAAAAAACATGTTTACTGTTTAGGTGTTTACTTATAAACCAATAATTAAATACTTATAATTAGAAGTTATTAAATTAATAGAAATTTATATGTTTCATAATTAACAATTAAATACCGTGACTGATCATAATTAGAAATTATTAATAAACAACAAGTTTGTATTCTATATTACTTATATATAATATTTCAAATTTATTATTATTTAACAATATACAATTAGATATAAATATGTTATCTATCATATAATAAACAATCATTATATAAAATTAGTCACAAAAATATTTCCTGAACTGCAATGCATTTAACAATTATTTTTTAATTTTCTCAAGCGCATATCAAGTGTAACACTGTAAATAATATTTCTTTTTAAACTTCTCAAATAAAATTGTTTAAAACGTTAATTCAACTTTATATTTATAAAAAATTTTCAATTATATTTTATAAATGTGATAAAATTTGCTATATATAAATTACATTGTACTATACATGTACACTAAAACCTCCAATGAGTGAACCCTCTCATGAGTGAAAACCTCCGAAGAGTGAATGATATCTCGAGTCCCGAAACCCTTCCCATAGAAACCCACTATAAGCTTACCTCCAATGAGTGAAAACCTCTCATCTCTGAAGTTAATGCTGAGCTGTCAGTCCCATATAGTGTTGACAATACCTCTCAAGTTAGATTAAATTTACAATTTTTAAATTTTCTAAACATTAAATTTTTACAATTATAATATATTTTAAAATTATAAATAGGTTTTTTAGTGAACCTAACTATAAATCAAATAAAAAACACAAAATTCTACTAATTATATTATTACATTGCTAAATATTGATAGAGTAATTTGTTATACCGTATTACTTAGCAAACATTGACATGTTTGAATAAAATACAAATATAGATTTAAAACAAAAGACTATAACATAATATAATTGATCGAATTAACTTATTTATAAATCAAAATAACAATTTATATGCAGCAAAGTGTAAATATAATTTTAATTCAATAATTATATACGCGTTGCTAATAATTATATCCTACTCGCTATTTTATAAAATTTTATAATAATTTTTTAAAACAAATGCCAAACATTAAAAAATAGTAATTATTTTATATTTTATTATTGTCTGATTTATAAAAACATATCGGTATACACAACACAAAACACATTTGCCTATCTTAGTTTATAGAGACATGTCCTTGTTTGCTCGGCAATAGGATACTGTTATGAAATTCTTAAATTGAGATTAATTAAACATAAAAATTAATTTATTTATATAATTTATAAAATAATAATTAAAATAAGATACTAATAAGATAAAATATAATATAACCATTTTAAATAATTAAATTAGCAATGACAGTATTTTAATTTACATATAATATTTTATATTTTGCCTAAACAGTTATATAATAAAATTAATTATATTGACCATATATATTTGAATTTATGTTAATTTTTATTAGTTTGTATTAATTTTATATCTATATTTTCTAGGGGAACGGTAATTGTATATTTTTTTATTATCCGTTTTTTCCAAACCCTCTCATGAGTGAAACCCTCCCATGACTGAACACATACTCGGGTCCCGACCACTTCACTCATGGGAGGTTTAAGTGTAGTAAGAATTACATAAAAGTGAAGAAATTATTAGTTAAACTTAGATAATATATTATGATAAACAACGTGTGCAAGATTCACTAAGCTTACCGAGATACTTTATAACGTTACCATGTCGTAATTATAAAAAAAAAGTCAATTTATCATTTAACTTTATAAATAATAATGTACTAATTTGGAAATATTAATTATATATTCTTATTAATAATATTCAAGTTTTTAAAATATATTCTTAAATAAATTACAATTTAATGTATTGTTTAAAATTCGAATAACTTTTAATCTGCATAAAAATAAATTTATTATTTTTAAATAAAATTTTTGAATTATTTAAAACAATAGCAATTTAATGGCATTTTAGGAAATTAAGCGGATCTTTAAACGCGCGTCCGTTCGTGCAATTAGCGTAGACCCGGACCGTCCATTCGGCGCGTTTCGGATTCGTCGCCCAATACGAGCGACAGTCGTCGCAATCGAGCGAATCGTATACATCCATACGCTCGCCGTCATTCGACTCGAGGAACGGCAGGAATAGCGCCGAATCCAAGTACGTCGGCGCCGGCTGGCCGTTGCCTTGGATACTGACGTCGGCGTCGCAATTAATTTGCGCCAAACTATCGGCGAAATTCGCTTCACTCAGCAGTGGATTGTATTGCAGCCAAAGACTGAACTCGCGTTTCGTTCGAGTGTTGGCGAAATGGAAAGCGTTCGCCGGTATGTGAGTGACGGATGTGTTGGCTATCGATATGAAAGTAGCATCCACATATCGAAACGCATTCTTGCCGATCACCTTGATACTATCGCCAGTAATATCGATAATATTTAGTTTGCTATCAAAGCCGGTTCGGTTCGGATTAAACAGATCGGACGGAATCGTATCGACGCCGTTGTCGCCGCTCAGGTAAACTGCCATTAGATGCGCGAACCGTTCGAGTGTCGCGAATACGACGCGATTGCCGTCGACTATACGCGGGTTGTTCTCAAACCAGAAATAATATGTCTTATTCTCCGTGCCGTTAAACGCGTGTTTATCGATGTGTGTTAAGCTTGCTGAATTAACGATATGGATTTCGTCGAAGTATATATCGGCGAATGAGTTGGCCTTCAGTGCCGTTATTCCCGTATTGTTAAGCCATAAACTCGAGAAGCGTTTGTCGACAATCTCTGGCGATTGCGAGAGTTTGGCGAAAATCGGCGCCAAATCGATGTCCGCCGCGTCCGCGCAGATAATGTGTGTCCAGTTGTACGGCGGGTCGGGCGTCACGTCGCATGTGCACGGGTACAGTAGCGTTTGGTTATTTGGACATTGCATGCATTTTATGCATGCTATGTTAGCAAGCAAGACCAAAATGCTTAGCACAATGATTGCTAAATGTAATTACAATAAATTTTAGTTTGTTTAATTTTTTTTGTAAAATATTACCATAGATATTATATGAATTAATTTACCCATTTTAAATTATTTGGTGAATAAGAAATAAAATAAAAATAAAGTTGTTGTATAATTAATAATGGTTAAACTTAATATACATATGATGATAATTATTATAACTTGTTTGTTCAATTATACTCTATAACTGTAAATACTGTAAATATTAGTTTTCAAGCTACTGATACAGCTTGCTATATCATCTGTGAATATTTTGATAAACTAAAATATCAAGTCTTATATATCAAAAATTATTACAATTTATATGGTTTAATTATGAAATAAAAAAAAGTTGCAGGTGTTTCAAAATTGATTGCATTATCAATTGATTATCAAGTATTATTATCTTAAGTATAATATATTTTTTAAATTTTATGTAAATTTAGAGATAAAAGTTTTTTGATAAATTACTCTGTTGGAGTAAATAAATTTTACAAATAATTAACATTAATAATTAATTTTTATTTAGGCTGGAATACCATTATAAAGTTATTCATTAATTAACTGTATAATTTATAAATATATTTTTTATATTATAAATTTTAAAATACTATGATCTAATAAAGTATCAAGTAATTATTATATAACATTTTTTTATTTTTTTTATTTTTGCAATACTATTTTTAAAGTAAAGTATTTTTTTTATCAATATAGTATTGCTAGAAAATTAGTTAACATTTTCAAAGTGCATTTATCACATAACAGATTATTTTATTATTATATTGAATAAATGATTAAAAATGTTACTTTCTAAAATTATGTCAATTAAGATTAATTAAGAACGGTCTGCACTAAGTTTACGGAAATATTCTAGTTAAATCTACACTTGTTAAAAAATATGCTGTGTGCTTAAAATATAAAGTAATACTAATTTTTGAAATTTATTATTTAGTTATATAAATAAAAATGATTATAAATTTCATGCTTAAGTTTCTTGTAATTCAAAATTTAATCATTTTTAAAAATAATATTTATTTACAATATTTTCTTTTTATTTTTATAGATTTTCAAAAGATTTAATAATTATTTTATTTCTATAAACTTATTTTTAATCAATATACTTATACTAATTATGCACCAACAATGCCATTTCTAGAATTAAACAAACATTATTTGATTAAAGCTTAATAAATATAAAATGTAAATAGCAAACACATAAAAAGAAAAATCAATTTAGTTAAAACAATTACCTAAATAGAACTACAGTATTTATAAGTTTTTCAAACATCTAAGTTTAAATACTTTTACAGATAAACATTAAACAATAAATTAATTTAATAAAAACAATAATTACAAAATGGATAAAACAATAAAATGCGTATTTTTCACACTTTGCCTATCCGTATGTTTGTACCAAATTTGCGGAATTCTTCGAATCTACTTCTCGTACAATACGACAACATTTGTAAACTACGAGAAAATCACTGACATATCATTGCCGGCGCTAACACTATGTATTAAAAAGCGGTTTATTCTCGAAGCGAGTCATCGGCAGAGATGGAGGGCTCAGAATCGCAGCCAACTATCTATCGAAGAATATCTCAATAACATGACAATCGCTGATCAATACAACGCTATTCTATCGGCGAACGACTTATTCAATAAGAGCTGTCATGTGATGAAACCGATTGGTGTTAACGCGACGACAGTTATGATAGATTGCGAACGCATTGCGCGGATTCGGCAGTCAATGAACTACAGGCGAACCTGTTTTACGTTCTTCGCGCAGTTCGGCAACGAATCGCATCTTCAGTATCGCATTTCAAACGACATTCTGGGAATTGAGTACTTCGTACTCATGTTTCACATAAACTTCGACATCGAAACCGAGTTTACGCTGATATTTCACCAGCGATACGACAAAATCACGAATTATTACAAAATGAATAATTTAGTCATAAATACGTTTGCTAATCGCGTTAATTTCATCAAGTACAGAGAGATCAAGGTGAATCGACTCACTCGGCCCTATCAAAGCGATTGCTTCGATTACGTTAAAGTCGGCTATCAATTGCATTCGCAGTGTATTAACGAATGCCGACTCAAGCGCCTAAGTAGCAAATATCAGCCGAAATGGCCAGGTACCTATTTGAATTACGATGCAAATGCAAATTTCACCTTCCACAATCTGGAGATGATGTACGAAAGCTCGGAGAATATTGATAAACAAATGGGACTAGATTGTTTGCGAAAATGTGGCATGAAAGACGACTGCCATTCGCGTTTCTTCACCTTCGAGTCGGGAGTTTCGCTACTGAATAAGAATCGCAGATCACATCTCGTCGTATATCCGCCAAACATACCGCCGATTACTGTCACACATTCGCCGAAACTGTATTTCGAAGAATTTTTGTCCTTTATTGCAAGTTTAGTCAGTCTTTGGTTCGGTTTTTCTTTTCTCATGTTTTCCGATGTTTTCACGATTTGCGTCAAACGTCTCATTGGTTTTATTTATCGACGACCGGTTAAAGTTAATAATTACAATTTAAATTACAACCACAAACTTGTTAAAATTAATAACTTTATGTTGCGCAAATAAACTAATTGTTGTAACATTGTATTCGTTTAAATGTAACTATGTATTTATTTGTTAATTTAAGACTATACAGATTGATAAGAATAGATTTATTTAAATTAATTCATTTTTTACAATTCATTATATTAGCATCATATTATTATTTATTTTACTAAATATTTTTACAATAATAAAATATAATTATATAATATAATAAATACAGGCTATATTTATACCGCACCTTGTCATAGCTATTCCAAAATAGTTAATTCATTTTGTGCACACAAAACTATACAGTTATTTACAGTTAAACAATAAAGTCAATTTTGTTATACAGTTCCACATATTGATGAAATTTAATTATGCCGTTTTATTAAATATTTGGTTACAACTAAACTATTAATTAATTAAACGCAAAACGTAAACATAAACATAATATATCATAGTTAAGCATGCACTTTTTTCAATTCAATAGATTCATAATTCTCCGCCTCTTCGATAGTGTCGGGCATTTCGCGACCTTTCGTTTCGGGCAGTAATAGAGCGATGAGAGCGCCGACAGTTGTGAGCGCGCAGTAGAAGAGCATCAGAAACGTGAGGCTTGTGTTCGCCGCCTATGCCATCAAATCAAAACAGCAATTAAATGCACAAAAATTTCAAACAAATATTCATAAAAATAAAATATATTTATAACAATATTGATATAAACTACAATGTAATTATGTTAAGGAGTAAGCAATATAAAAATACCAATTCACGCATAAAGGGCGAGCTCATCGAGCCGACCCGACCGGCCACCATCAGAGCGCCGACACCCGTGGCCCGGATTACCGTTGGATAGAGTTCGGAGATAATCATGCCCTTTACTGTGCCGGCACAGCTGACCGCATACTTGGCAATAAGAGCAAAGAGCACTTTGAGCCAGCTACTCTGCGCCGGTATGACCGCTAAGCACGAGATGGCAATAATTGCCATAAACGTAGAGAATAGACGCCGGCGGCCGACCCACCGTAGAAGGAGAGGAGTGAGCAGAAGAGTCGGCGCTTCGACGAGACCCGAGAGCGCAAACGTGACGTAGAAGTTGCCGCCAAAGAGGTCCATATTGAAGCTGAAGCCGTAGTACAGCAAAGACCCGACGGCGTACTCGTAGCACAGGATTAGCGAGTATTTGCGTAAATTCGCGGTTTTCACTAAATCTAATATATTTGTCGATTTGTTGCCGTTATTATTGTTCGTATTCTTGTGCAAAATATACAGTGTAAAGCAAAATTAGTTATTATGCTATTTTGTATTAATTAAGGGTTTAATAGGTTTAGTAGTTTTGAGCAAGTACCTTTTGCACGCTGTCAGCCAACTGACGCACTTGTGTCTTAATATTCTCATCGCTCAGTCGGTTTATTTTAAGCGCCGCCCGTATAGTGGTCTCGGCCGCAGCTAACTGGCCGTTCGTGATTTGCCAGCGCGGGGACTCATACAGGAAGTAAAACCAGACGAGCATTAATACGTACGGTATGGCAGACAGTAGCTGTAGTAGTCGAAAGTCCTGTACATAGTAGGCGAGGGCCGGCACAAGCATATACCCGATCACCCAACCCCCGTTTGCCAGGATTACAATATCGGCCCTGTGTTTGGGTCCACAACATTCGATCACTATATTATGTAAATGTTTTTAGCAAGCTTATACATGAAATAAGTCACTACACTATTTATAACTTATTATATTATTGAATAATTATGTTTAACAACAATAAATTATTTAAAGAGTTACTAGCTAACTTTATTTCAAAAGTTTAAGCTAAAAAAGTTATGCACAAATTACTTTATTATTTTTATATTGATAATTATTGCCAAAAATTTACTTATCAAAATATGAGAATAGATTATTATTATTGTTTCAGCAATAAATTTAATATCTAAAGTGTAAATTATATGCTGTATTAAATACTTTAGTATAGTAATACTAAGTTTTTGAATTATACTATTGTAATATACTCTGTACTAGAGTCTAAACATACGAATGGTAGATATCGCGCGACCAAAGCCCGAGTGCCCGACGCCGGCCAGAAAGCGGGCGATTATATACTGCGTTACGTTAGCGGAGAGTCCGCTCGCAATGATTCCGACGATTTCGACGGCAATACAAATCCAGATCAACGGCCGGCGACCGTATTTGTCGCATAAGTGCGCCACTAAGAGGCCGGACACGACGTACCCGAACTGAAACGCCGACTGCGATAGCGATGCATAATAAGCATGATCGCACACCAGATCGAACTGTGTGATTATAACATTATGACAGAATAATGAAATTAGAATATGTTAACTATTTGGTGGTCCAATCGTAACAATTCCTACTTCAGTAACAATCGATTTCTTGAATTGATTCGTATTATACGTCCACTCATTGCAGCTCTCATTCGGATTCACGTATTGCACGCATTCGTACGCTTTCGACACATTCTGTGCATTGAATTGTAATTTTGATAAACATTTCATTCAATTTGGTTAAGAAATTATTATTTTCTTGCATTGTTTAAATATTTTTGTCTATACTGGATTAAAAAATAAATTTACAATAATTCACACTAATAATGTTTTAATAATTTATAACTCTTGTCTATAAATCATAATTTTTAAAAACATTTTTCTATTTGCTGTGATACGACCTTGCTCCATTGAGCATGTTTATGCAATGTAAACAAGTGAAAGCATGTGTGTAAAGGCGCACTAAACCTGATATTCTTGTGGCAAATCACTGCACCAGAAGTCGACTTTCTTCGCGTGGAAGCCATAGCCCATATTGACGAACGCGGAGAATAGCTCCGACACGAAGCGGAAGAGAGCGATATGGAACTGCCAGCGCCCCCACTCCCCCACTATGTCCGCCAAATGCTTCACCTCGCTCCTTTCTCCTTTCATGTTGCATGTGTTTTTGAAACGTTAGTTCTAAGTAATCATATCACTGATTATTTAAGGAAACGTTTTGCAAATAATTTACACAGTTTACTTCTCGTATCATTGATTACTCGCTGGCATCTGATTACACATTAATATAAATAATCTTGCAATGCTATGTCATGTATAAATTTAGTTATAAATTTTAGGCTAACTTTACAGTACTCGGACTAATGAAGAAGTAAGCTTAAATAATTGTAACAATTTTTATCAATAAATTATATTTATTTTTGAGTAAGTTTATTTAAAATTTTGGATATTAATTAATAATATTTAGCATTAACAAAATCACGTTCAAACTAAATCTAAAACAGTCTAAATTACCTTGATTGTACAAGTAATTTTATTTAATAAACTGTTGATTTATTAACTCTCAATCGTTTCAAATGATCAAAAATAAATATCATATTAATTTTTAGAAATGAGTGACCTATTTACGCAAAACAAATATTTGCAGTAGCTTATTTATGCAGGTTTAAACATTATAAGTGCATCGTAGAATTAATAATAGCAATAATTAATGGTAATTTAGTAAATAATTATTTAAGCATTAACTAATTTGTGGATGATGGATTTTTAACGAGTTATTTATTAAACGCAAATTTTATTTTAAATTTATTACTAAATTAGTCAAAAATAAAACGAAGCATAAAAAAGAAAAGAAACTTCACTGAAGTTGTATGCATTTAAAATGAATTTTTTTAATAACTAACGCGCATAGCAAATATAGCATTGTAAATAATGTATCTGCCTAAACTTAATAAATAAAATTGTTCCGAACTTTCATTTATTTTTGGTATTAATGCAAATTTATTAATTCTATGATATAATTGTGATAAAATGTGACATATATAAATAAAATACAATTTTACATGATTTTTTAAAAACTTTATTTATTAAAATAAATATTTTAAGTAAAACCGTACAAAGTGTAAATTGTAAAAATATTGATTTACATACTGATTCTTGTCATATAATATCATTTATCAAGTTTCTCATTGAGAATAATACAGTAAATTTGGTACTAATTTGTATCACAATTAATAATAATTTGCAATTCTCATTACGTGTTTATCACGTGTGAAACTTTTTAATGAAGTATTATGGTTATTTATTACTTTTTTGTTTATTTTGTAAACAATAAATATTGTGATTTTGAACATAGCAAAAAATATAGTGATGTAAGTTTATGTTTTTAAATATTACAATACTCTGAAGCTGTTGAAGACTAAGCTTGCAATGTTAATGTAATATTTTAAAATTTCAATGTTGAGATAAATACTCAATAAATGCGATGTCGTTTTGGCATTTTATTATTATTTTATTATTTTGCAATTAAAATGATTTTACAATTTTTAATTTAAAGTTGCATAGAATGCTTATATTATATACTTTTTCAACTGTTTATTTAATTATTTTATTTGATTAAATTTATTTAAATAAATAAGCAAGTATCTATAATTGAATTTATTTCAAACATTTATCACCAAAGTTTGGTTATGTGAACAAATTGCTAAGAAGTAGTGTGGTTGTTTTATATAAATTATTGAACTAAATAAGTAATAAGTTTTATACAAAATTTGTGAGTATATAAATATTATTTTATTTAATTTTAATTATTAAAATGAAGTTTATTAAATCTATTATACATTTACATGTGCCATTTATCTACAAATGCTTTGATGTTTCTAATCATTATATGTAAAATTTATTTTATAATAATAGGAAACTATTATAATATTAAACAAGACAATTGAATGCAATATCAGGCAACAATGCTCCCCCTAAGCACACTTGCCATCTTATCCACTAGCCCAATGTTAATCCTATGGCAGTATACTCTCCACTCATGCATACCATCCACCAATGTGTTCCATTTGTAAGCTATTTCAAATTGGCGCGCTATTAATATAACGCTAAAAGTGTGCATTTTTACAATGCACACTTGCCATCTTATCCACTAGCCCAATGTTAATCCTATGGCAGTATACTATTTACATGTGCATACCATCCAATAATGGTTTTTTTATATTAACAATCCAACAATACATTTCGCAACAATGCGCAAGGACTATTTATATTAGCAATTCTTTGTATGTGAAAAACCGCACTATTAGTACAAATTTTTTCGTTTTTCTTCAAATTTAATACGCTCATACTAGGATATTCCAATGC
>JAQIXC010000781.1:0-20144 GCA_034697605.1 Metabelba pulverosa | reverse complement strand
ATCGTTAAATAATTTAATATTAATCGCAAATAATATCTCATATTTTCTTTCGGCTAATATTCAACGTTGTGTTTACGGCGAAAACAACTGTACAAATCAATTCAACACACATTTGCAATGCATAGCGTTTTCGACATTTGTTAGCAATTCTCTTGAATTCGACTTTTTGTTCACTTTTTATATATTGTGTTAATTGAACGAAGAATTGAATCAAATATTTTGTTCAATCATTGAAAGCGGAAATAAATATTAGAATTATTGAAAAACTAATTTATTATTCGTTTAAAGCGTCGAAAGCAGTCATCAAATGATTCGGAGTTTGAAAGCGATGTTTGCGATCGAAACGAGTGATGACTTTTCGCTAATCATTATGATATTAATCGCTATTAATAGACGCGCCGATTGAGTGCACGTATTGTTAGGATCGAAAAGCGATTATCATGTTGCTTTGTTCGCGATTTAAAACATTGTGGCTTTTCCTCAAATTCTTTACTAATTTTCACGCCAATTGCAGTATTGTTTTCGCAATGTTTACATCGCTTTCTCGTTTATTTTGAAATGTAGCTAAACATCTGATTTGTTAGCTCACGGACGACAGATGGCGCCACTCTTTCTCACATTAACATTCTTTTAGACATGTTATTACTTAAATATACAGCTTTTACCGCTAAATAGCAATTTTAAAGAATTATTCCTGCTAATTTACAGATGTTTGTGAAACTATTTAGCAATTTAAATTACACAATACAAATATATTAATTTATGTTTATTCTATTTAAATTATATAGTGTTAGAATTTAAACTTAAAACAAATATAGTTTTATAACAAGTACCATTTCATAACTAATTTATTACTACCGGTAGTTTAATTTAATATTTTTCTTATGTTAAATAATTAAACGCTAAATATGTAAATTTTTCTTAGACTGTACAAATCTAACATTCATCTCATAGTAATTTTTAAGCTAAACTTTATCATGTTAAAGTGGAATAAAGTGGCATGAATAAATTATTAAAAGAATCGCATTATTAAAATGCATAAAACACGTTTATCTCGCTCGACCTAATCTGACTAAAAGCATGGTGCTGAAACGAAGGGCCCCCGGGGTGTGGTGGGGGGCGCCGACTGCACCGAACAATTTTTGCGACAATAATCTGCTTTTCGGCGAAACTTCAATCGCTAACGAAATACGAGTGAAATAAATGTCAAATCTATTAGAGAGACGAGTAATGTGTCGAACGGTTCGCCCGAATGTCGTTATACTGTGTACTTATAATTGACGGCAAATAAAGCATAAATTTATAAATATATTCTAACCGTCTCTTTGGCTAAAGACCTGTTCCGAACATTAATCGGTTGGGCATTCGGTTTAATCGCAAATCAAGTTTCTTATTATCCAATAAAATCCAAAACGCCTTATCGCGCATACTTTACATAGATGCTTTTTCCTGCTTTTCCATAGATCTGTTTTGTTTTATTTGAATTTAAATTTTTACTAGCTATAATAAAGTTTTATTTTTATCAATGCAGCGTTGAAAACCAATCAATTATTCGTGCTGTTTTGACTTACATTTGTCGAATTTAAATATTTAATTGATTTAAACACGTTTATTTAAATTTAAATATAATTATAGTAAACCAATGTTTTTATAACTTTTGAATTACCACTTGTAGAATCTACAATTAATTTAAAAATCAAATTTAATCAAGTTTAATGTCTTTTTCCAATAACAATTATAAAAATAATAAATTGTAAGTTTTGCATTGCTATATTTTAAAAAAAAACTTCCGGTTCGCTAGATGTTTAAAAATATTTTAGAAATTAAACAATAGGTAATTTATAATTTAAACAAGATGCTATGCAAGTTTATATTGTTGGTTTTTTATTTTGTTTTTAGTATATTGTATATAAATTTTTTACACTGTTTAATTTTTAAAACACAGTATAAAAAGAATTTTATTGCAAAACGAAAACGACATCCGAAGTGAATCTCCACATTAATTGACGTCAACTCTTCATCCAATCCGTCAGTTGTCGGCAATTCATCCCAAAGTCTGACCAATGATGTGATACCCGACGGATGCGACTCAAGTTGTCCGGAATGTTGGCGAACGAAACGGATTGTCAGTTCCCACGAGTAGTGGTTTGCAATCAACGGCTTACCATTGATGTCACCGAAGTCTTGCAGTGACTCCGACTCTCCGATTCTCTTAGCGCCGGCTTTGAGCGCACAGGTAGTCATTGCACTGTCGGCTAACTGTGCGCTCGAAGTGTACGTCAAATGGCGCTCTGAGTACGAGTTGGAGTCGACTGGGAGTTGCGTCGGACCAACGCTGATGGCCAGACTCATGCGGATAAAGTATAAATTCCTGTTTTAATATTTGCTCTTGCTAAAATTTTATTCTTTTGCTATTCTTGCTATAACTTGAAATGATAGCAAATGATAGATTATCTAGCAAGCGCAAATATTAAACATAGCAAAAATGTGCTTTATTTTTATGCAAACCGTCGATTGAGTCGTGTATTTGATTTCGGAATAAGTTCTGAATTAGATGTCAATCAATCACTAAATTATAAAATTTTTCAATTATTTGTATATAACATAAAATAAAAACGTTTCTATCAATTACATTGTTTGAGTTTAATTAAAAATAGCTAGTTTGTTTTACATATTTTTATCAAGTAGTATTAATATAAATTAATATGCTAATTATTCCATAATAATTTAATTAAAAAACTTACGCTTGTGTTGCAAGATAATTTTAATTGTTTTTGCACATTTTTCCCAATTCAATATCTAAATATTGTGTTAAATTATTGGGTAATGTTTATTTGCTCATGATAGTTATAATTAGTCACCGGCATTTCTACCCAGGCATATTTATTACCCAGTACGAATATAAGTTAGAATATAATTCCAGAAATACTCAAAATATTTGCGTTAAAAAAGAGTGATTTAATATTAAAGCGAACCGTACGATATGCGCTTTGTAAAATAGTTTGCGGGTATTTTAGTATAAATTCGATATAAATTATACTGTCTACTTGACATCTACAGCATTTAGACGACTGGCGCCGAACTATTTAAACAACGAAATAATTAAAAGCAGAGATTAGTTGCGATTTTCGGGCTTTTGATTATTTACTCTTCGATAATAATTCAATTGTCGCCGTATTTTTCAGTTTGTCAAACATTTTCTACACTGTATAATTCTACGCTCTGTAACAGAGTATTTACATTAACTCGGAAATGCTCGCCAGTAATGTGATATAAGAAAAAATATCATGCTAAATATCGTATACATTCGGCAAAATTTTATAGTAAATAAAACATTTTATAAAATAAATGTTTATTTTTCAGATACAAAAAGATTTCGCTTTAATGTTGACTTAAATCTACTCACGAATAAATGTTAAGCTGTCTAATTTTACGAAAATTTTGCAACACATACGTAATGAAAACAAAATATTTCTTTAGGTTTGAAACATAAAAAATGTGAAAAGAGATAAAAACTAGCGACGGATGAAAACAAACAAGAATTAGCCCATAAAATGGGTTTTGATTTTTGCTTCTGAATTGCAGTTTTGCACAAAAACTAAGTTTTGATGACTAGTAAAATGTTTAATAAAAAGTTTGCTATAAATTCATTGAAACATTTTCGGAGATCTATATAATCAATAGTAAACTGTTTTTATAGATAAGAAGCGATTGAATGCAATGATCGTAAAATCGCGCCAACACTTACACAATCCTTGAATGCCATTCGTATATACAGTATATATCAGTATATTTGGCGTAAATTAAAACATTTAAAGATATCTTTCCTCCTTCTGCTCTCTCTCTCTCTCTCTCTCTCTCTCTCTCTCTCTCTCTCTCACTCTCCCAACTCCTCCCCATTCTCTCTCTCCCCTGAAATCTATTAATAGTTTTATTAACGAAAAAAGTTTTATTGTATTTCTTGTCTACAATTCGTCACTTTCTCCGCAACCGATGCCTATCGGAAACACAATTGTGTGTCAGCAGTAAAAGCGACTAAACGTCTAAATTATGTCAATAAAAATACAACTCTTTAAATGTCACCCAAGAATACCATTGTACTATTTTAGAAATGGTAAGTGAAACCTGGCACGATGCTTAAGTCAAATGTAGCTACTTGGCACTTCTCGGAAAATGCACTTTTTAAGCAATTAGATTATAACAAGGCGAAACAATAAAATAATCAAGACAGTAATAAATATTTCCTGGATATATTTAAAATATATTATATAAATATATTGCAAGTATTTTTAGAATTAAATTTTGTTATGTACATTCAATAAATATTATTTTGTAGTTTAATTAAAACTTATGTTTAAAAACTGTGTAAAACACAAGAAAATGTCAAACAAATCATTAAAAAATATTTAAATTGAATGTAATTTATAGTATCAATAAAACATTTTTCTGCATAAAAATCAATTCTGTTTTTAAACTCAATTCTCAAATAAATCAGTTTTTATGATAGAAAACACGAGAAAAAAGTTTCGCAAAGATTGAGCTTTTGATTGATTTAAGCGTTTCTTACGTTATATTAGTTGTTAAGCCAAACGATTTGTTAATCGATTTTACAATTTTTGTTTTGTCCGACAAAAACACATTAAAACTAAAGAAACAAATTTAAATTATTATGGATTATGTGTCAATAAACTAGAATATAGTTTGCACAGGATAAAAATCTTTAATTGAAATCTTATAGATAGGCAAACATTTAAATTAATTTAAAATTTTTATTTTATTTTCAAAGCACTGTAAAAATATCATTGAAATAATAGTGTGTCATAATTCGTATCTTTGAAAAATAAACAAGATTTTTAATTACAAAATAGATAGCAAGCATAAAAATATCGGCGAAAACAAAAAATAATAGCTTGCAACTAAATAATAAATACATAGATATATTTTATTTCCCTTCAAATATAACTAAAATAAGAATTTTTATGATTCATATAATTTATATCATTCGCTGTTATCAAACATTGAACAATAAATCAGCGTTTGATTGATCAAGGTTAATTAATATTTAAATCATTAAAAGAGAGTTCTATTACAAGTTGTTTTATTTATTGAACATGCGAAAAAGCAACAAAATTTGCCAAGAACAAAATAAAAACGAATAAAATGACAAATACAAAGTGCTTTTAAAATTGATTTCAAGCAGCGTTCAAAGACAGTAGCTAAATGATCATGCTACATTTTAAAAACGCATTAAACGATACGACATAATAATGAAAAGATAAATTGACACAGACATTATTAATGCGTTCATGTTTTGATACCCAGATTATATAACATGTCGCTTCAACACATGCCTGTCTTAGATTACCATTAATTAATTCTTTTTATTTCTACAATTCTTTAATTAAAATTAATATCTGTTTATATGAGCATGTAGCTTTTTATTTGTATTTAAAACTCAAAACAACGTCGCATTCTGATTGATTGCACAGTATAAATTAGATTTGATTTTATCGGTGCAATCCGATTGAAGTTCGAGACAAACGCTGTTTTTTAATTGAATTACAAATATTTATTAAATGTTTTTGATTTTATTTAATTAAAAATTATCTTCAATATTATTTTAATTTGTCGCAATCAGATAGTTTCTTGATAAAATAAACTGGGCTTACATCTACTGTGCAAACAAGTAATTGGATTAAAATTGTAAAAATTAATCTTTTACTCAAAGTTTTAATTAATAACTAATAATTTGAAAACATTTAAATTAAAAAATTTTTTTTAAACATTGGAATAGTTTATAGTTTTGGAAATAAAGTTTTGAATTTTATTTCTTATTCTCAGAAAAATAGACTGAGAATATTATCTGAAAATTTATCTCAAAATTATAATTATTTGAATTACTTTTTTTTTGTAAAAAAAGACAAAATTTAAAAGTAAAGCAAAATAATAAAAAAATTCTCAATAATAGCGATAAAACACTCAAAGCATTAGTTTCGACGAAAGTTTAGAAATCATTTGAGTTTTCAAAACGAAATTACAATTTAAATTCAAAAGAGTTTTAACTTTTTATTTTAGCGCTAAAAATAAAATAGTTGTTAATCAGAAAAATCAATCTCTAGGGGAGAGAGAAAGAGAGAGAGAGAGAGAGAGCACATATGAAAGGAAAATATCAAAATTGAGACATATTTGACAATAATTTGATTAATCAAAATGATTGGTAGAAAACACTAATGATTTGACTTTATTTCCATCGCTCGAGAACTCAAATTCAAAGAAAAAACTAAAAAATAAATATCAAAACTCTCTATCAATTAATTCAATCAATGCGTTGATTAAAAAACTTTTCTTCAGCCGATTGTGAGCCTAAAAGCGAAAAAAAGCAAAATTTTTATTCGTTTGGGTTTTCCTATTGCTATCCGAAAAAAGTATAGATTTGATGATAAGTTTTTCGAAAAACTTTTTTTTGTTGACAAAAAGTTGTACTGTCCTAAATTATTTGATGGGTGATGCTCTCTGTCGGTGCCGGCACAGCCAGCACAGGGAGCACCGGGAGAGCGAGTCGGCCAAAGGGAAGCGATGCCAAAATTTTATCAATGCTTACATGTTAATATTAATGGGCGCTATCTTTGCCAAGATGTTTCGCTTCGATCGTGTGTTTTAGTTACGACTATTTTCTTTTCGTTTTTAGCATTTCGCTTTTTCCATCATAAAAGTAGTGCCGAAAATGTTATGTTAACTCAATATTCATGTGTCCAGTGCTTCGCAACGACAAGTCATGGTCTGAATACTGATTATCTATTTTTCGATAATATTTTGAAATAACGAGTATCTGCTGTACGGCTGATATACAGTGTAATATAGGGGCGAAAAACCAGTCGTTTTATGTCTTTTAGATTTTTCGTTTGCTTTTTATTATTCGAACGATTTTTTCGTTTTATTTCGTATATAATGTCGTTTTAAGTGATGCGGATTCCGGAGTGCGATGTAGATTAGTTTTAGGCCAGATAGTGGCAAGTTTATTCCTATATCCTGATCATATTTCTCAAAGAGGAATGTAATAAAAATTAACTAATAAATTTATGCTATTTAAAATTATGACAAAAACTATAAAATAAACTATAAGAGCAACAGAACGATAAAACATAACTTATTTATTTGAAAATCAGGCAGAAAAAATTATCACACTCATTTTTTAACTGATGTCTCATTAGCGTAAAAATTAATCAATAATGCGAGCAATAAATTAGCAGGGTAATTTAATAATCGAAGATGTTGTCAGTCCATACAGTAATTGATATGCATTTTAAAATTATATTTCTTATATTCCGAGATATTGTAGAGTAGTTTAAAATTTTGAAATGAGTTTTTTAATTAACAAGCACAAAAATAATTGTTTTATCAATGCGCAAAACTTGTGCAACAGTTAGTAATAATTGTTTAATTGGTTGGATGATAAAAGAGGGCAATTCTGTAGTACATGTGTGTGGATGATGGGGCACTTGGCCTCATCGGCTGGTGCTCTCGCACCTGTCGGCGCTCGCAATAAATGGTTTTGATTTGAGTGGCGATTGATATCTGAGGCGAAACGGCAACAGGAAATCGCACGACAGGCAAAACGCGGGCTAATCAGACACTGACTACTCGGCCAAACACACGAATACCTGTGCATTCTGTACACTTTATGCTATACAATGTATATTTCATAAATACTTAATTCTGTACTGCTAATCTACCGTGACTTATTCATAGAATAAAAATTCGCACATTTTTAATATTAACACTTGTTGGAACATTTATCATTCACTATTACTGTATAAGCTATAAACCAACAAGAGCAAATATTTAAAATCTGTGATTTTATACTCTATAGAAAAACGTTTAACATTTTTTCAACAATAATGTTTTGTTTGTTCGATACTTTAACTGCTACTTATTTAATTTAACACGTTAATTATTATTTACGAATTATCATGCAATAAATAATATTTTCTTTGATTTTGTTATTTAAGTGAAAATGGAATTCTAGATAAATTTGATTTTTATTTTATTGCGAGTTTTAAAGTATCATTTAATTTAAATAAATGGTTTTAAATGTGTTTTTATGTATAAGTGTTGAGAAATAATTCCAGTGAACAGTAGTCATGAAAAATATCGAATAGTTTTGTTTGTTATTCATTCCAATCGCAGATAAGCATAATATTTAGGCAATTATTGCGATAAGAATAGTCAATAAATTGTTTTGAAAAGAATTTCTTCAAACTTTTGTTTTAGCCGTAGTAGGTTAGTGCAATGCGCAAATTGTCGTAAAAATACGATTTTGCCTTGCATGAAAAATCCATGTCCTTTTACGTCAAATTATTCGCTTTTTATTTGACTAAACAGTTTCACAAATTGTTTATGACATGAGAATTGTTTCGATATCTGTTATCATATTTCACTTGTTTTGCTCTTTTAAGGCTGAGATAAGAAGAAAGTTTTCGTTTATTGCTGTTTAGAATTTCTAAATATTTTAGACATTTTTTAAACCATTTTATTGTTTCAATTGATTTTATATTGTCTACATATTTTATATTTATCTATTTTAGTATGTAATTAAAGTCGTTTCTGCAAATACGTACGAAAATGTAAATGATAAATCAATATTTATTATTTTAATTTAATTTTCAAAGTTTTATCATTAAATTTAATTATTATAATAATACGCAAAATCAATGGAAAAAACGCAATAAAAAGTAATTTTCAATTTGTTGCTGAAATAAAACAAAATATTTATCGATTAACTAAAAAAATAGTTTTAGGAAATAATTTCTTGTATTTTACAATATATTTGTTTTGTATTTCTTATATGAGTAATATTTTCTCGAAAAACTAAACCGTTTAAAAATAAACAAAAACTAAATAAAAGGAATTAAATTCCATGTAACTAACATGTAACATTCTCAAAACAGATTTTCTTGGTTATTAAAACGCGATAAAAAAATTATACACAGTATTTAAAAATAAAAAAATTTAAATTAAGAAAAAATCACAAAATTTATAAAATAAAAAACAAACTTGAGAAAAAGAGCACAAAAACAATTAAGCGACAAATAAGCATGCTAGATATGGCAATCGAGTTGACAAATTCGAGACTTAATTTAGCCAAAAATTAATTGACATCAAAGCCAGAAATAAGTTCTTGGCAATTATGTAAACAAGAAGAGAAAAATATGTAATATAAAAACCAAAAACCAAAAAAACATATACTATATACAAAACTTTGATTGTATTTTCCACATATTTGGCGCACAAACAGTGGGTTTGACTGCCAGTGCAGTGCAGACGCGTTCGCGAGATATAGGAGTGAAGACTGAATCGAGTTTTTGGTGCGGATATAGTCATATGTTTGCAATTAAAGCGTTGAATCATTTAATTCACTCGTCTCTGAGCGTTAGAAAATGTGACGACTTTTTCACAAACTTTTCGTCTACCAGTGCTCAGACTCCGGGCCCTATCGGGGCGTTCGTAGTGCAATCGGATGGAGATTTTTTGCCGCTTCTCTCCATATAATAAACATAAAGAATATCTGTGTTTTGATGAATCTTTTTTTGTTTTGCAAAATATGCCTGTGTAATATTAGACTATTTGTGTTTCTCAACGATAATAAGCGTAAGAATATTCTCTTTCTCACTCATTATATTTTATGTATTAGAAATTTAATACTTTAGGTATGTATAAAATATTCTACACTGTGTATTTTTAGTTTATATATTTCTATATTTAATACGTTTTTAATTCAAAAATTTAGCAAGAGCTTTTTATTTTTTAACTGTGTTAACCGGTGATTAAATTTGTTTTTAGATAAACCTGATTGATTGTTTTTTATAAGTGCTAAAAACAAAAGTATTAAACGTTTTTAAAAATTAATAATATGTTTTTTAATTAAAAAATTTGAATCAATATTTTACTGCCTGGTTGTTTCGTGCTAAACTTAAAATTGTTTTTATAATGTTCAAATTTTAATTACTTTTTTGTTCGAAATCAATATTAATTTCTAATAATTATAAAAGTAAATACATAACAAATTTAATTAAAACCTTTTTATTGTTATTGATAAAATTGTGTGTAAGAAGTAGTTTAAATTGTTTCAATTTGTTCTAGTTAAAACTATACCAGTAGAAAGGGAGCCATAAATTTTATCAATATTACTTCCATTTAAATAAAAGCACAGTTTATTTGTTTTTAGCTAAGATCTTAAATGTTAATAAAATTAATAAATTATTTGTATCATGTAATAAATATAAACAATAAATATTATAGAGCAATTACCTATCAATTAAATAAACTGTTTATTTATTATATATTTCAAAGTGTCTTTTATGCTTTAATAATATGCATTGTTGCTTTTTTATAGCCATACTTACACTGATAAAAGTAAATACAGTATAAAAATGATATTGATAAACCTACACATTTAGCTTAATAGAAAAAACAAACAAGTTTAAAGTAATTTTGTTTTACATTTAAACCAATTAATTGATTCCTAATAGTCATAAAAATAAATAATCATGATAAATAGAAATTAAAAAATCATTTTCAGAAATATTAATTGCAAATTGAAAGACAAACAAAAATCGATTGATTAGAACTAGATTTTTGCAAAACTGCCGGAGCATTGATGTATGTGTCGGCACCGGCAGTCGCCGACTGCGCAACCAGTAGTTCGCACTATTGAAGAGGGGAGAAGAGGAGGCAGTGCACCGATAGGCGAAAAAATATCGGTGCAAAAATATACTGTACACTTGAGCGGAGAGTGAAAGTATATGTTCTTTCCGCACAATATGCTGATCGCCTTAAGTGATGTCGAAACCCGAAGTGCTGTCGAGAAAAGCCAAACAATTCTTACGCACCGAATGGTAGAGGAGTGAGAGAATGGGATGGAGTGGCGCATCAGTGCGCTGCCGGTGCTCCGCACACATACACAAACGCACACATAGACAGTGTTGTTTGTCCTATAGTTTGTTTAGTAAATTATTGACATGTTAAGCGCAAACGTGAATTACAGCACATGAAAAAACGGCGGCGCTCTCTCTCCAGTGCTCTCTCCAAGTGCTCTCTCACTCGCTCTCTCATCCCTTCTCTATGGCCTCTCTCGCGCTATCTCTTTCGCGCCGCCTGTTTAGCAGCGCTCCGGCAGTGACGCGCCGACAGATAAACAGCTTTTTCGTCTGAAATTATTTTTTAAAAATTATTTCTGGTTTTGTTATGTACGACAAAAATTGACAAAGTTTATTTTTTCTAAACACAACAGTTTCTCGCTTTATATTCGTATTGTTTTGTGCGCTTTGTTTTGCAAAACTATGTTATTATTCTTAATGTATGTATTCTATGGTATGTTTTTGCCTCATCTTTGCTGTTGTTCTCCAATCCGATTACGTTTATTTAGCGATTACGTAAATAGATTTATGTTTATTTAGCAAGTTTCTTTTTTGACTATTTATCGAGAATTTATTTTTTGAAAAGTACTTTGCTAATTAATTACCCGCTCGTTTTTCTTGGTTAATTTTGTTTTCTAAATGCGAAAATCATTTATACTGTATATATTGAGTCAATGAACTCATCTCTTAGTTTTAAAGTCGAAATAATTCTTAAATTAGGAGTTTCAACAAGCAGATTTTTCTTTTTATCCTAAGTGTTAGCTTTTGATAATATAAAAGCTACAGTGTACTTATACAAAGAGCAAATCTCATTTGTTAATCAATTGGAGGAATAATTAATATTAGAAATTATTTCGACAAAAAGCGATTGAATTTTAAGTTTAGATAAATTATAGATTTTTGCGCAAAATTTCTAATGAGAATAGTCGACGAGATTTTGTTTTCGGCGACAAAATATATTTCATATCAATATTGCCTTCGATTTTATGTTTCGATATCCTTGAACATGGCAAAAACTAATAAATATTTATTTCATTAGCAAAGTATGGCAAAAAATAAATAAATAAAATTATAAGTAAAACATTTGCGTCAATAGCGTTAAACAGTATGTAAATCATAGCAAACGTTGAAATTTTTGCGCAAATATGCAGAAAAAGGGGTAATAATTGCAAATAAGTTTTTGCTTGACTTTGATTTTCAAACTTATTTCAAATGCAAATATCGACAAAATTCTATCCGAAGATAAATCTCGAAATTCATGATAAACTACCGAAACCTGATATCAATTTACTGACAAAAAAAATTCTGTTGTTATCGAAACAGTCGAACGCATTGATTGCAAACTGACATCAAAGGAATGCCGTCACTAGTGATGAACAAAATGCAAAACCAAAGCCTCGAATCATCTAATTATGAAGAGAACCGAAACAGCGATAAGAATAACAACAATCGTAATAATGGCGACAATTACGGCGACACCTCATCAGCGGCACAACAGCTGATCCGGTGCGGCGGCTGCGGCGACAAAATCCGCGACCGCTACTACCTGTTGGCGGTCGACCGGCAGTGGCACTGCCGGTGCCTGCGGTGCTGCCACTGCGGACAGCCGCTCGAGTCGCAGCTGACGTGTTTCGCCCGACGCGGACTCATATACTGCAAACAGGACTACTACCGACTCTTCTCATACCAAACGTGCGTTCGGTGCGCGCAACCCATACAGCCGAAGCAGCTGGTGATGCGGATCGGCACCGACGGCCTCGCGAGCGACTACTATCACGTCGACTGTTTCACGTGCGCCGACTGCGGCGACCAGTTGCGCAAAGGCGACTACTTCGGCAAACTCGACAATTGCATCTACTGTCGCATTCACTTTCAGCAACTCGTCGATGCCGGCGCTGCCAGGGCTGGCGATGTCGATACCCGGCCAACGGTTGCCGCGGCGCTCGACTCGGATCCGATCAAATCGGAAGACGAGAAGCCGTTCCACCAAAAGCCGAAAGTTTACAAAAAGAGGAAAACGAAGTTAAGCCAAAAGTTCATCGATAAGTGTGAGTCGATTCCCAATTGACGTTTGAATTCAATATTTATTTTGGTTTTTATTTTTGATTTTGTTTTTTTTTTGTGCAAAATATCGATATTTTAATGATTGATAGCAATAAAAAGTAGATTTAGAAATATTAGACAGATTTCTCTTTGAGCAAATAGAGATTGTATCAAGTAACTTTTTTTGGAGAGGAAAAGCAAATGTTTGCTCAACTTATTAATGTCTTAATTTCGAAACAAAAATATATGAAAAATATTAATTGCATTGAATGAGTGACCGAATGTTAATTAACATAAACCAACACTCAATTCGCAATTCAATCGGGAGATTAGCTACTTGTGCAGCGAACAATGACAGGCAATCGAGCACCGGCGTGTACGGCAGTGCTGAATACGTGTGTATGCGCCGGCAATTGGCAGTTCCTGTGCCACCGGATAATAATTGCAAATAATTTGCGCACATATTTGTATTGAGACATAAATATATCTAATATAAGCCGATTATCGATGGCATATGTTGTGATATGTGATACCGGCGCTCAATTGGCCTGCCTATGCGTCTACGTGTGCGTATGTATGTGTGCTCGGCGTGAGCGGGCGATGCAATTGCAGCGTTCGTGTGCCGGAGCGCACACCTAATCTTCATAAAATCAATTTCGACTGTAGTTTGTGTCGACAAAACTTTTTCGGTTCTGTTCGCAGAGGAGATAATCCGCTTTGAAGTGCTTTGAATCCGCTTTTCAATTGTAGACACATTTTGTATATTCATTCTAATGGCTTACCAGTCGAAAGTCAGGCACACGAGTAGCTGCCAACCCATCGGCGCTGTGTATGCCTTTCCATATACACTCGATTCACTCGATATGTATGCACTTCTCAATCGCCTCATTCTCTTTACTCTAATTTCTCGCTCAGAAAATATTCCCCTATATATCGAAGTGCTGTGTGTGTGTGCACTGGTAGCCGTGCACTGGTAGCTCTTTCCACTCGGTTCTCATGTGCTGAGCATCTTATTGTGTAATTCGAAACACTCTTTCATCTGATCCGCTTTGAACCGAACGGCACACATACATACATATTGTATGCATACACTCAGACACACAGCGAGCACCGGCAGCGCTGTTGAGCGCCGGCAGTAAATATGTCGTCCAATTGTTTATTTGAATGATCATCACTTCTAATCCCGAATTAATTAGGAATATCTGCGCCAATAGTCGACAACAGAATCGCATTCTCTATAGCAGTCTAACCCGTAGTCTATACGCATAGTAACCGAATCGTTCGGATAGAACTCCGACCGTCTCTCGCGTCGCGGGCTTTCAATGCAAGCGATTCCGGTTCTCACAAATTCATATCAATTGTTCAGAAAATACATATATATTTTTTGAGACTAATTCGGAAAAATTCAGATTTAATGCACTGCTTAAATTTGAACAAAAGGTTTCCTCAAATCAGTTGATTGAAGTTTTTTCTCTATTACTGAAAAAGACGTTAAAAATAGTCTTCCTCTCAGTCGGCGATCGGCTAATCGTATTCGAAGTACAGTGTAGTTTTTGGGCGCGTTTTCTATTAGAAAACAATTTTCTCCACGCAGTTTTTTAAATATTTATTAGCTTGATAGGAAAAGTGGAAATAAATACGTTGTTAAATATGCCTAGTTAAAATCAAATGCGGAGAAAAAAAATGCAATTTCCTGTCGCGCTATCAAAAGCGCATAATTTATCGATGCGTTTCTGATTGAATATTTAGGCAAGTACGTATTTTAAGGCAAATATTTGGGTATTCAATCAAAAAAAACTTGATGTTTGAATACAAATGCACACAAAAATTATACATGCTATCTAAAGTTATCAATTTGCACGTCGAAAAAAGTCGCATGATTCTACTACTCAATTAATTCGACGCAAGCTACTGCGAAAATTGGTACATGGGCGTTAGTGATGCGGCGATATTTAGAATGTTAAAATTTAGTAATTTAATAGCGATTAATCTGTACAAAATCGGTAGAGAAATATTAGTTCCGAACGGATGAGCGTATTGTTAATTGAAGTGATTTATTCGGTTTTGATTAAGTCGTGGATCCGAATCGTGCGGATCATTGACTCCGGCGTTCATTGACGAGAACTCGAGACTTAAAAAACATTTTTGAATAATAGGAAAAATTCGAGAGTTTTATAGTTTACTTATTCAGTTCAATAGGTTTTGTGTCAAGTTCTTCGTGGGAAAAGTGAGGCGCGTGTGTGTGTGTATGTGTGCGCGCGTATCGGCCCCTATATCTCAACCTCTATGTGCAATATGATGGGGCATACGATGAGGGGCTTTACGATCATCAATGAGCCGCACGTATTGTCGACCGAACAATAGCAATGAATTTTTTATTCGGGCAGTACACTGTAGTTTTTAACAAATCTATTGCATTTTATTCGAGAGACTGGTAGCGAAAATTTAAACAGTAAAAATTTTTTAGGCAATACTGTATAGTATGTATGAGATACTAGGGTTAGTGTCGGACAGAAATAGTCACATTCGGTACGGACTCGCGAAATATACAGTACACTTAGTAGAATGTATAGAAAGTGGAGTATAATATTCGCAAAATATAGTATAGAATTTTATTCAGTATAGTATAGAACGGAATGGAAGGGAAAGCACATTCTTATTGCACTCATTGACGTTGTGGTCGTTTTCACTATCGACGCGAAAACCTCTCGAAAAGAAAAGATAATTCAAACTCACGTTTCGCTCATCCATTCAAAAGCGCCAGTGCCTCGAATGCGAGGCCGCACATACACTATGTACACTCTCTCCCCTCCCTGCCCGCACTCTCTCCCATTCCTCTCGATCTATACCACACACTCGTCGAGTAGAATGTATAAATATATTGTATTGAGATGTAGACAACCGGAAAAAGTTAGTTCCAGTAAAAGAGTGGCACAAAAACGGAGTACAAAAGGAGTCCAACATTTGTGTTGTAAAAGAGATTTTTCTCCTTTCGGTGCTGTCGTTCCGCCGCTGCTGTTATACTGGTGTATAGGCTTTTATGCATGATATTCGCAGAGAACCCGTAGGTAATCGAAGGTACCGTTAGGCACAGGAGTACTCTTTTTACTATTATTATGGCAGAGGCGCTCTCCTGCCGGCCCTCTCCGGCAGTTAATCCCCGCCAATAAACCCAATATTGAATCCGTGTTAGTGTCAGTTGGCCTCAGGTTGTGGTTCGTTGTTATGTTAATAGTATTTCAGTTTAGAGTCTTTACTGTATCTCCAGAAGAATGGCTACTATTTTCGCTGCAAATACTATCAACTGTTAGATCAAGCGATGACTTCTCGAAGTTTTTATCATGTTTATTGCCGGCTATAAATATTCGCTTTATTTTACCATTTTACCAATACCGTCGTTTCCGACCGGTACTGTTGCCAAAATAAATTGTGCAAGTCAATCTTTACTGATACTCTATGATGCTATTGCCATCAAATGCCTAATAAAATAACATTTCAAAAAATATTTTTCCTATTTTTTCATGTATTCTCTTCCCTAATTAAATTTGCTAAACAAAAAATGTTTTATTCGAATTTAATTTAAATAAATTCCAAACATTTAAATTGCTAATAGATTCCGCTTTTTTTAAAATAAGAATGCCTAAATTTATTTCATGCCGAATATTTTCATCAAACAATAATAATTGATAATTAAATTTGGGGTTCGAGTGAATTGTTGATTACGGCCTTCAGTGCACATGAATACGAATCAGCAAAACGAGACTTTCAGAGACAATGGGATATAAACAACAGACAAACAAAAAGCCACAAAACGACGACAATATTCTATCAAATAATACAGAAATAAAATTCAATTATCATTGAAATCAATGTCTATTATTAGTACTAAATAGCAGACAAATAAAGACTACAAACGTTTGTCGGTATGAATGCAAATCATGAGAATATTTGGCAAACACTCTGTAAATAAAATTATTGCAAATTTATATATATAAAACAAAACTAAAAATATTTAATCCAAAAAATATTTTAAAATTATATAAAATGAAAAAATGTTTACAAAAAATGTTTGGTTTGTCGCACAGTATCGTCGATATCGAAGTCAAGTTCGCCGACGGAGTCGAACGGCGACTGTCCGTCGACGCCATCAACCCTACTGTCACTGACAGGTCTGCTGAAGAGGCCTAAGAGGAACCGGACCTCATTCAAGCACCAGCAGCTCCGAGCGATGAAACAGTACTTTAATCTCAACCACAATCCCGACTCAAAGGACTTGAAGCAGTTGTCGCTTCGCACCGGACTCTCGAAACGCGTGCTTCAGGTATAGCACATCTCCAACATAAGCAAAACATTTACACAGTGCAAACTTTCACTTTCGAAAAAATAAATAAAATAAAACAAGTTTAAATTATACAGTGAGCGCATGAAAACAAACAATAAATAAAAAAATAGAAACGCAAATAGAAAGTCGAGAATACTTCGCAAACATAACAATAATACCAGTTTTCCACTTGAATATACTGTATAAATATATTAGTCATAGTATACAGTATATATCGTGTGCATACAGTACGCTATGTATTCGCAGTTTTGCTAACCTAAACAGTGTAATAATTAATTTAAAAATTTTACTGTTTCATTTATAAAGGGAAATGTTAAGCAATACTACGACGAAAACTATTAAAAATATGAGAGAATAGAAATATACTTATTAGTTTCTTTTTATTAACTATTTCTTCATATTTTTATGCAAACTTCGACTAAATTTTATTGATGTGAAAAGAGACTAAGAAAGTATAAAGATAAAAACTATTCCATTGCACTACTCGCTGCGAAATCTTGATTTCCATAATATTATTCTCATATCTAAAATGCAATTCAATATATTTATTGCCGAATATAGTGAACGAAAAACTGATTTTTCTCTCTTTTCTTCTGACTGCGCGTCGGAAGCAATAAAATTAAGAATATATTACTAATTTCTCTTTGTTCTAACTTATCTTGATGCTATTTCTATAAATGTGAAATGTGATTTGTGCGCATAAATCACATTGCACAAATGGTGTTGTATATTATCGCGCAGTTTCCTCTCATAAATGGTGAACCGTTTGGCCACCAATTGTATTAAATGCCAAATATATTATATGTTTAGTATTATATATACTGTATATTTCTATTCCACTACGTATAAACTTCTAAACAATTGTCTTGTTTTGTCATGCATAAATTATCTAGGTATGGTTTCAGAACCAGCGGGCGAAGTGGCGCCGGCAGCTCATCCGGCAGCAGAGTCTCGGCCCGCAGATAGTCCAGGAATGCCAACCACTGACCGAACTGAACGACTTCGGCCTCTCGTGCGATGACGAGCAGACGATCCTCGAAGAGGAGCAGCCGTTCCTCTCGTACACCGATTTGTATTAAACGCAAATATTTTTATTCGTTGTAAATTTTTACACATACACATTTTTTTCTATTTCACATTATAAGCACATGTTAATTTTTTCCAAATAAATATTTTTTGTTTTTATATTTATTTATTATTAGTTTTCCGGTTATAGTCTTATTTTGAATTTAATTGAATTTTTGAAATTGAATTTATATTTTCTAATTAAAAATTGATTTTTGTTGTTTCACCAAGAATAATGCTCATTTGAATTGATATATTCCGAGACAGAAAATAAAGAAATTTATTTATTTTATACAGTATATTTTATTTTGTTTGGGAAAATTTATTTTCATATTTTTGATAATTAATTTTTGTTCGAAACATCAAACGAAATATTTTTGGGTAAAAAGCATTTAAAAATTCTGAAGCGATGAAAAATCGTTTTTGAAAAGTCTGCCATGCTGCTATGTTTATTTTTTCGCGAAAAATATGCATATTTAAATATACACAGAATATTAAACCGATTCCCTCTGTTTTGCTGATGATTGACATAAAAAATAGTAAAAAATAAACTTATTTTTAGGGTAAGAATACTAACAAAACCAAAGATACTTTTTTGCCAATACATAGTTGTATTGAACAGTGCATTGATTTATGCGATTTTTCATCTAAAGTGGCAAAAAAATTACGCGAATTTCGAGCAAAAAATTAAGACTTGAAGTGAATATCCGATTTCGAGAGCAATTAAATCATTGACTCATTTATTACTGGAAATGACTATTTCGTATCTCTCGGGAGAGAGCGTTCGGAAACACTCGGGACTACTCGCGGAACACACACTCGTCTCAACCGTTCGCTTATTACGCAATTAATCACTTTATTTGCGCAGATTTTGCACATATTTCTGGCCAACCATTTGTGAAATCCTATATCCGAATAGTAGCCATAAATCTTCACCAAAAAAGTTTTTTTTTTGAATTAAAAAATCAACAAAAAAAGAGACGTTTTGAGAACTACTTGTGCAGCGAATGCATGTGTAGTTCAATCTCGAAATTACTCAAACAGTACGAAAATTGCGAAGAAAAAAGTCGACTCGTGTTTACAAAGACTACCATTCCTTGCGAGAGTGAGAGACCAGTCTTTCGAGAATTTCAACGAATAATTTCCGAATCAAAAGATAGAAAATTTGGCAAAAATTCGCTCTACGGCTGAGAACAGTAGGCTTTTTGTAATTTACAATAAATTCGTGTACATTCTCGGCATTAGGACGAGATCACACACATACACATACATAATATACATGATATACTGTGTAAAACGCACACGTAGTACAGTGCGGGCACAGTTATGGGGCCGGGGAATAAGGGCCCGGAATATGCGATGTTACGGAGTATTGTGCACAAGAGTGTACACTCAGTTAGACAGTTGCGTATCAAAGTTGACACCAATTGGCAGCGCGAGAAACAGTGCCTATTCTTTGTACGGTTGGCCAGAAACTCATGTGCCAGTGCTCTACCAGAATGACTGATGAGCTGCACAAGAGCTCAAGAGCTCGACGCGATGTGTGTGTCAAACATTCTCATGCGAGCGCAAATGGCGCGGGCAGATTCGCACCAGCACACGAATTTACACACTATAAGAGGCCGTTCAACTGATTCGTTCGCTTTGAATCCTGGAATATCTCAGAAACGGCTTAAGATAATCCAACAAAGTAAAAAGCACTTGGTAGATCAACGTCGAAAATTTTTTTGGCCATATGAGTTCATCAGGTCAAAGGTCATAGACTATAAAATAATGGA
>JAQIXC010000780.1:0-20176 GCA_034697605.1 Metabelba pulverosa | reverse complement strand
TATTTTATTAATAATTATCAATGACAAAGTATTAAAAACATTAAAGTTATTATGTTGCTCTCAAGTTTAAATCATAGTTTACTCATATACTAAACGATATAATTTATAAAAAATGCGAATTATAGAAAAATGCGATTTTTATACTCAGTAATTATGTTTAATTCAAAGAGATGAGCTTCACCCCGGAGCAATATTGTGTTTAGCATGGGTAAATAATTTTAAATGTTGCCTTTTAAAAGTCCTCTGGTTGTCTGCCAAGTGCCATTTTTAATCGAAGTTTTATATTTGCTTATTATTTTTTAGTTATCTTTATTTCTTATTTAATAGCATTTTTATTTTATGTTACATTTTATGCTTGGCTAAAATTTGTTTAAAAGTTTGACATTGTAACTAATACACATGATACAGTATAATTACTAAACTATTGAATAAAAATTAAATAATTATTAGCCAATTAAAAAATATCTTCAAGTATAGACATAAATATTTAGAAATTTAATCCAAACACCAAATCAATCGAATGACGCACTTTGTAAAGTAGATTGAATTCTAGAAATTCTGGTTTGAGGTATTAAATTTGTATAATTTATGATGGCAAAATTTTCCTGACGTCTTTGGTCTACTCATAAAAATTCAAACAGTTTATTTCGAAAATATTGGAAAAATAAAAAAGTTGTTTCTCACTCTTGTTTTCAAAATAATAGATAAGATTATTAAGAAAAATTCAAATCTAGTTCAAGTTTAACTTAGTTTTATACAGTATATCCTAAAAAGAATGCTAAATTATCTATTGTAGACTATTTTGCTTTTTACAACATTACAACAAATTAAATTAAATTAATCTTTTCAACAAAATAATTAATTGAGTTTTATAAATAAGTTTCTATTAATTCAATCGTGTTTTCAAAATTCAATTAGATTTTGTCATATTTTTTAGTGCAATTATGTACATTGTTATTTAATGCTTCTACTTTTTTATCATACTATTTTATCATAACGTTTTTCTCAAACTTAATAAGATTTGCGAAAAACTAAACGCATGAAAGCGTTTACAAAGCATTACATTTTTGCATTAAAATAAACATAAAAAAGAGATAATATCCTTATTTTCAAAACGGAAATAAACACAAAACCAAAATCTAAGGATATCTTGAAAGTGAGAAAAGTAACAATACGTATAAATATAACAATAAGTTATTTGCTTTGTATTCTAATTAATTATATTTTTATGTATAAAGACTTTTAAAAAATAAAAACTCCCGGTATTTGACGTAAAGTACTGGTAGAGTATAACCCAGAAATACGAATTTAATTTACTTTAACTTTTATAAAACTATTTATAAAATTAAATAGTTTATTTTAAAATTTTTTAAATAAAAAATTTATTTTTATAAAATTATAATCGTTTTAATTTTAAATAAATAGAATTTTTAGCCTGACAATGAATAATATCAACACGTATTAATAGTTTACATATTTTAAAATTGTGTTTAATGTTGTAACAAGTATTCAACATTAAAATAACTGTCGTATCCGGTAATGACAATGAGTTCTTATAGCTTTTAATGCAGTATACTGTATGTACACTGTTGTTTTATATTGTAAACACAATAAAGTACTGATGTTTTATATTGTAAAGAATTAATATTTGCCTATTAAAGATTGCTAATTTTAAAATATCTTTAAATAGAAATTACTACTTTACAAATTATTGTTAAATACTTGTTATTTAAAATGATTTTTTTACAGTTTTAATTTAATTTATATAAATATATATTGTATGCTTAGTTAATTGATGATTATATCTTTATAATTTATTTGTGATAATTGCATGATTATATCCGAGTGATGTGATAAATTTGTTGGGTTTAATTTAAATAATCCAATTATAAACTTATGAAATCTAAGTTAAAATGCATAATATAATAAAAGTCATCAGAAGTGACAGTTTAAATAGAATTTATTGCAATCAAACATGCTAATTAATTTTTAATATCAGAAATTCTATTAAAAACGGACAGTCGTCGAGAATTTGGGACTTTTCTAATAACGGAGTAATTATTTCCTCGCAATTGAACGTAAAATTCAAATGCGTTTACGTAAGTGGAATCGAGACGAATAAAATTTATCACTCGCAATTTTCGTCTAAACTCATTGCTCGGAACCATGAAACTCAAACCGGGATTCTCTCTCTCGCACTCACACACTGTCTGAGAGCCGAAAATGTTTACACAGTTTGCAAACAAAATCAAAATACAGGTATTAGTCGCCTAAAGCCAATTCGATGTATATTTGATTCGCGAAAACCTTGAATCAGTCCTAAGCCATGAAAAGTCGCTGTCGTTTCGCGGCTTTCCATTCACTCATTCGTCTCTCGCATCGCGATCTCAATCCCTAAATCAAAAACAACAGTATATTTGAATATCTGATGCCGTCGTCTATCCATTCACTCATCTCTTGATTTGCTTTTAGTAAACACAACAAAACAATCGAATTTTCACTTCTAATAACGTATAATAAAATTAAGAAGTGTTTGAGAAAGTAATAAAAAAGTGAATGTTTAAGAATAAAAGTGAATTTTTTAATTGTTAAAACTTTTTATAAGATAATAAAACTTCCTTTAAATTAAAAGTAATCCAGGTAAAACTGTGTCACTATCAATGTGAAAGTTGTGAATAAGTTTTATCTAGATTTTTGTTAATGTTTGTATAGTTCTATTTGATATTAGATTTAAAGCCATATTTTAAACTAAAGACAAGTTTAAAGTTTTTTTTAATTAATACATAAGTTAAGTTGACTCGATATAAGTATTGACTTTTATGCAGTGTACATATATTAAATGCCATAAATATAATATTGAGTAAAGTTTTACTCTAATTATAATCGAATTAACTGATAAAAAAATAAAATTTTGTTTAATTACGCATTTGTGAGTCAAGTGAGAAGTGTAATGAACGAGAGAATTGCGAAAATGTTTGGATACTAATTAAGATCAAGATTTCGGCTTTTATTTCGATAAACGCTTTCCTCCGAAACAAAAAACGCGAATCATTTGTGCGAATAATAAAAAATTGTTGAAAACCTTTGGAAAAGTGGTTTTTAAAAAACGTTAATTTTTGTTAGATTTTAAAAAACAAAACCTATTTTGAATAGAAACGGTTAAAATGTTTGAAATATCACCAAAACCGCATTTAATAGAATGAATCAATTTATTGGAAATCAAATCATTTCGATGTTTGTTGTACAGCAAACATAAGAACTTATTAATAGATTTATGTTTTGTTTTATTGCTATTCAATGAGAAATATAGCCAAACAATACTAAAATCAATTTAAGAACATATATAACACGCGATTGATATTTGAAAAAGTATACTGTATAAAAGTGCGAATCGTCGAAGCCGGCACTTCGATCAAAGCCTCGTCGTGAGTGAAATGGCATACGTGCGCCGAATGCTGGTCTCTCTGTTCATAGTGTTGGTGCGACTGGTGGTCAACGGCTACACCTATGCGACGCTTCCCTACTATTTCCTCAAACAGAAGCCGTGGCTTCGGCTCAAAAAGGCCGACCAATGCCGAGCGAAACTCGAGAACCCGAACGACCCGCACAGCGCTTGGGTCACACCTGTCGACCGGATCACACATCCGGTGCTCAAACACACCGTCACTGAAACGCTCGACTGTTTGGTCGAATTTCATGGACCGCATACCCCGTGTCTTGGTTTGCATTTCTCTTATTTCGTTGATTTACAAATTTTTCATTTTATTTATTATCTTAAATCAGTGAAAGTGTTAGCAAATAATGGCAGCTAATAAACAAGTAGTTTTAAACAGGCTGATTAATGTCCGAATTTTAGATTGAAATCTTGGTTTGATAAATGCTCGTTTTAGAATTTTTCCACGCTTAAATAATGTTAAAAATTTTTGCCAATTAAAAAATTCGAGTTGGAAAAATTGCAAGCGTTTAAATGTCTGGTTTAGTATGGTTAATGAATTGTCTAATTAAGTTAGCTGCTTTTATCAAACTCGTAAATGCTTGGTAAATAGATGTGAATTTTAAAATTTTGTGGTTTTATCTGATTAAGCGTTTAATTTCAAATTTATTTATTTATTTTTAAAGCATTAATTAAAACGAAAATATTTGATATATTTATAAATTGATAAATTTGGTTGATTTTCAATGACTTTTTTCCTTAACTCTATTTTTGGTTAAACTTATTTAAAAGTTAAATTTGCATTGTAGATTTCTTTATCACTAAAATTAGTTTTAAAAATTACAAAATGTTTTTCCAAACACTTTGAAAATTGACTTTTACTTACAAAAAATGTTTATTTATTGACAACTGACTAAAATTAATTACTTGATTAATTTTGAATTTCAAGTTTAAACTTTCTTAATTATTGCATATCTAAAATGTTTGTAGTATTTTATATTTAAAAATTGTTTTATCCAAAAATGACAATTACAGTATACTATGCGGTTATAACAACTATACTATAAAATATTATAATTTTAGCAATCTAAGTTGTTTGAACTAAATTTCAGGTTAAATCCAATTCCGGAATCAGGAAAATCGATTTTTTCTGCAATTTTTGATTAAATTCCTGTTTTTAATAATTTATTTGTTTAACTAATTACCCGAATCCCGGAATTGAAGATTAAAGGCTGGCTTTCAGTTTGAAGTACATTAAACACTAAAAAGTATTATCAAGTGTTTTGCTATTGAGCTTAACCTTAAATACTGTATTTTCTCAACTCTATCGAAAACACTTAGAAAAACACAAATTAATGCTGTGTTTTATTTTTGAAATTGCTAAAATTACGATAAACCAATTGACAATAATTTTTAGCTTTTAAAACATTATACTTTAAATGTTTCGAAAAGAAATTTATTTTAAAATATTCTACTGAAAACTATTTAAAATTATGTTTACAAAAGTAGCATAAGTTATCATTTTATTTTTAACTATGTGCATAATTATAACTTATAAATGCACTAATTTTACTCAAACAGCATATTAAACGCAAAGATTTTATAAATGTTAAATTAAATTTACTAACTAGCTTCTTAAATGATCGTATAAATTTTATGATTTAAAAATTTTATTTTAATTGATAGAATATAAAACACATATAAAAATAAAATAACAAGATATAAATTAAAACTTTTGCTTTGAATTAAGCTTTTGAAAGAAATTAGCTTATAATTAAAATATTTTGAATACTAATTAAAATAATAATTTTAAATAACTAGGCAGAACTATTTGTACAATTAAAATATTAGTAAAATCTGAATTTTTATCTAGAAATTTAGATTCGTTTAACCTAAATATTATGGTAAATATACAGTGTTTTTGATTCATCTCTAATTGTTTAGGCCTTAAGACTGAGAGACAGAGCAATAAAAATATAAATTTCGTATTTAAATGAAAGTTTTTCACTAAATGTGTTAAAAGCAATAAAAAATTTAAAACAAATACTGTACAGTATTGCTTAAATTCGCTTCAAATGTGAACAACAATTGGAATTGAAAACAAACAGAAAATATTGACAAATAATAAATAAATTAATGTTAATGTCATGTTTTAATTGATTATTACTTTTGCCATCATATTTACATATAATCACATGTTTATCCAGCTATTCATCAATAAATTAATTTGCATTCATACTAAAACTACCGGTCATTACCATGAGGTTTACATAATTTATCTACAATAGTTCTTAATATTGATGTAAAATTAACAAACTTAAATTTAATCTAGTAAATTTGTGATGAATCATTACTAATGATACACAACACCTAGATTGTTAATGTTGATGATAAACAATTTGAATTCCACCTTGTTAAATTCCAACAAGACTAAATCAATTTCTAATTAAAAGTTGAAATAAATGATTATAAATATGAACTAGTGTATTAACAATATAAACTTGATTAATTTAATTTGTAGGCCACCGAGAAGTACTGTCTTCTGAGGACTCGATGGGCAAAGACGGGAAAGTGAAGCGCATCGACGGCCGATCGCTCAAGAAGTACAAACTAAGTGACTACCAGTGGCTGACCTATGGACAGGTCGACACTATCACCAAATCGATAGCCAAAGGCCTGATGGCTAACGGCGTCTGTTTCGGCGACAAAGTGCTAATCCTATGCGAAACGCGAGTCGAATGGTTTCTGTGCGCTCAGGCCATCGCCAAACTCGGCGGCGCTATTGTCACTCTCTTCTCCAATTTGGGTAGAATTCCAATCAATACTAAAAACACTAAAAACGCGTTTCGACTATAAAAGCGATTATTGCTCTCAAAACCTGTTTCAACCCAAACGCTCCTCTAGAGTCTAGACTGTTGTCTTAACTTTAGGTCATAGTGTCAACAGATCCGGCAACTGCCCGAGTAGTGCCCGAGTAGATGAATGCCCTCGCCCTCCCTAACCCATTGACCCAAACATTGTTAAAACAGATTGAAATGTAATAATTATTTGCATTTTTTCGCAAATTCTCTGGCATTCTATGCCTTCGAGCGAAAGGTTTTGTTGTAAATAGAGAACAGAAATAAACTGAACGAACATATCGTTATCCCAAACCTCCCAAACCCGTCAACCCTTTACTCAACTTTTCTACGTTTGCACCCAAACAGGAGACGAAGGAATAGTGTATGGAATCAATGAAACCGAAGTGAAGCTAATGATCACTTCTCGGGAACTACTGCCAAAAGTTCGGTCATTAATCAGTCAATTGCCGACAGTTTCCACAATCGTATGCATTAATAGCCGCCAATCGAGTGACGGCTCTTCACTCAACGATGGCTTTCCCGACGCTATTAATCTGCTGTCACTGCAAGAGCTCGAGAGGATCGGCACTCAGTCGCCCGATGTCGACACCCAAGTGCCCAAACCGGACGACCCGCTCGTCATTATGTATACGTCGGGTACGACGGGAACGCCAAAAGCGGCGATCGCGACGCACCGGCAGATCATCAGCGGCTCGGCGTACGGCCTACTACTGCTGATCCGGGACCTGCTCGAGGAGGCGCCCCTTCACACCTACATTGCATTCCTACCACTCGCACACGTACTCGAGCTCACCATTGAGTTCTTCCTATTCTTCGGTAAATTCACATTTTTAGCCTAAGGTTTAGTTTTTCAAGTTTAGTCATAACTGTTTCGCAAATAAATTACACAAATAATTAGAATTTGAGTCGAGTTTTCGACAAATTTAAACCAAAACTCAATTCACTTTTCAATTGTTTCTAACATTGAATTCACAATTAGTTTGAATTTACGCACATTTTTCGCTAAATTACAGTTCAAAGTAAACGATTAGAAACTGAGAATAATTTTCGTCGAATAGCTTGTGAATGCATTGATTCGTATTTTTATTATACGGTATTAATATTTACAGTACAGTCAAAAAATTTTAGTTTTTAAAAATCAGGGTTAAAGCTACACTACATTAATCCATTACCATAATGTATTGTCATAATTTATAACTGTAGAAATTTCGAGTATGGTAACTTTTAAGATGTATAACTCGTAGGGTTAGTGGTTGAGAAATATCTGACTAATTGTGACATTCAATTCAAGTTCTATTGTGGAAATAAGTGGAAACTCTTTTCGAACTTGATTAAATTTTATTTCTTTATTTAATTATTTATTATTTGTGCAAACATTTCAAAAATACATTTATAGATAATTAGAAAACAATATTAGCGAACAATAAGACAATTAATTGACCTAAACTGCGGCACAGGTGGCGTCAAAATAGGTTACGCAACGCCGTTCACACTGACCGACTCGGCGCCCGGCCTCGCGCGCGGCGAGAAGTGCGACATCAAACTCCTGCGACCGACTATCATGACTACCGTTCCGCTCGTATTGGACCGAATCCTAAAGGAAGTGCACGACAAGCTCCGAGTGCGCACATCCGTCTCAGTCGACTTCTTCACTTACATAATGGGCTATAAGTCGTATTGGAGTCAAAAGGGCTACGACTGCGAGATTGTCAACCGACTCGTGTGCGCGAAGGTTCGGCAACAGCTCGGCGGACATCTCAAGTACGTCATCGTCGGCGGCGCTCCTCTCAACGCCAACACACAGGCCGTCATCAAAGCCGCGCTCGACGTCACTCTCATTCAAGGTTTGGCTTTCATATAGCTTTAGTTAATTTAGCTTGGTAATTTTATTTTTCTTCATTACAGTATTGTATTTCTGTAAATTATAAATTGATTTTTTTGTTTCTATTTTTCCAAATTTGTGTCAAAAATATTTTTTATAATTAACTTATTGTTCGATTGGATTATGTTTTTATGATTTACAAATGTTTAGTTGTGTTTGTGATGTACTTAAATCGCAAATTAATCTGTCTATTCGATTGTGTTTAAGGTTACGGCGCAACCGAAACGAGTGGCGCTGTTCTCTGTATGTATTGATTTGATTGACGGCTGACTTGAGTTTATTGTATTGTATTACTCAATGTCTGACATAATCCCTGTTTAGGTATGGATTTCAATGACCTGTCGTACGGGCGAGTGGGCGGACCCCTACAGGGGGTTAAAGTCAAGCTAATTGATTGGGAAGAAGTGAGTTATTCGGGTCAATGTTTACTCAATTAGTTTGTATTTCTAAACAAAAGATGTATTAAAATCGAAATTCGAACCAAAGGGTGGATACCATCGCTTCGATAAGCCGAACCCGAGGGGAGAGATAGTGATTGGCGGCGATTCGGTGGTCATCGGGTACTACAAACTGCCCGAACAGACGCACGAGTCGTTCAAAGTGGACGAGTCGGGTGTTCGCTGGTTCTACACTGGTGATATTGGCGAAATGTACCCAGATGGTACGTTCAAGATCATTGATCGGCGCAAGGATTTGCTCAAATTGCAGAATGGAGAGTACATATCGCTTGGAAAGGTTAGTTAGCATGCTCATTCACTCGTTCGTATTTTTCACAATTTAGCAATATTTGTAGAAAAGTTTTCTTATAATTTTTACAAATTAATATTTATTGCTAAAATAGTATTTATGTAGGCGACTATAGCGGTACTTATTGATATTGTTTTATTACATGTTAATTTTTACTTGACAATGTAAATTATCTTTGAAAGAATATTTTCTCATACAAAGTAATTTTCAGTTATAAATATTTTAAAACACATTTTGAATTTTGATAATTTTTTTCTTTAATTTAATAAGAATTCTGTAATTGAATGCATAAAATGCATTACAACTTCGAAATGATATATTAGTTTAGTGTTAGTTCTTATCTATTTCTATCAAATTTCGCATACATTCCATAAATACTTTTTACCTAATTTATCAAGTATTTACTCATTTTATAAACTGTAATAAACATAAGTTTGCATTAGAATCAATATAAACATTTTGAATATTAGAAAGATGTTAAATTGGAAAAATGTTAGATTTTCTGCTTTAGACCTTGAAGTTTCGATTCAAATTAAATTGAATTTTTAAAAAATCACTAATTATTTATTAAGTTTTATTTTAGCTTTTTTATGTGTAGTTTTGTAATACTTAAAAACACTAAAATTAAATATAATTTAAGTGAATAAATAAATCTAAGGATTAAAACCAAATATGTAAACAATAATCACAATTGCATATCAAATTCTACTAATATTTGAAAATACAGTTAACTATTAGAAAGTTTATGTAAAACAATGTTTACAAGAGAATCTCGATTTAAACTAGCAAGCTTAAGTTCTGTGAGATAACAACGTGTTAAACATGTATTTTATTGAATTGACTGCAAGTGATGTCGAACTCATAAACCAATAGTATATTAGCGATGAAATGATTTGTTGAGAACTAATTGAGAATTGAATTGAAATGAATGGACAGATCGAAGCGCTGATGAAGTCGTGCCAATACATCGACAACATCTGCGTGTGCGGCGGCACCTACAGCAACGACCTGACGGCGCTCGTCAGCCCCAACCAGAAGAATTTGCTGAAACTGTCAGAAGAGATGGGACTGAAAGAGACGCAAATCGGGAAACTGTGCGAAAACAGGGAACTAACGAAACGGGTGTTCGACGCGATCGTACAGACGGGACAGAAGGCCCGGATCGCCAAAAAGGAGATTCCGATCAGAATTAGATTAGTCGCCGAAGAGTGGACTCCCGATAACGATATGCTGACCGCAGCGATGAAAATGAAGAGACGGAACGTCGAGAAGAAGTATCAAAAGGAAATCGAGTCGTTGTTCCGCTCATCCGATACTCTAATCAATAATAATAACGATTTTAAGTCAAATAATAATAGAGTTTGAGTGCGAGTGTCGGCACTTCTCCCGCGATATACACCTCTCGTATCGCTTGTCATCTCTTATTGAATGTTGTATTAAAAACACAAAAATCAATCAATTTCTGCCTTAAATTCTGTTGTATCCACGCATTCATTCATTTGTTTAATATATTTGATCAGAAATTTTTGCTCAAAACATATTCTGTTTGCTTTGCTTTTAGCATATTCTTCGAAATTGCACTGTACAATGTACACACTTGTTTGCACAGTCGCACCCGTTGAGTATGAGCCAAATCTGTGCTAATTTTCGATCATTTTCTACTCTAACCCATTGTTAATGAATGACACAGTGTAATATTTTAATTCAGTATTTGTGAGTAGATCAAGTGATAGATACATTTTGTTTAGTTTTGTTTAATTTTGTCGATTATAAAATTTAGAATATCTATATTACAGTATATTAAGTATTAATTTTGATATAAAACTTATTTATTATTAACTATATATTTGAGATACTGTTCGAGCTTTTAAACACAAAGTTGTGTCAAATATTGATATTTTAGAGCAATTATTGTACTCTAAATGTTTGTTAAATGCATTTTTATAATGAACTATTAAAAAACTATTTTAAAAGTTAACTAGTAATAAAAATATGATTTTAATTATTCGAACTTAATTAAGCCTACTTTTAAACTATCAGTGGCAAAAATATGTTAGATTAGATTTAAATGGGTGTTTATTCAATAGATAAATGCAATTTTACTAATTGCTAATTATTTGAAGCAATTACTTAAAACATTAATTTTAAATATTATTTAATTAATTACTTTTTCATGCCTTTGAAAACTAATTTTAAACATTGCAGTTATTTACAATGTATAAACTTGATTGTCAATCATTCAGACGGATTGCATTCAACTTTTGAAATTCGCATTTATTGATAATTTAAAATGCTACTTTTTATATATTCTACACATAAATATACAGTATATTTTCGCTGATATAATAAATTGATTAGTTTATTAGCAACCATTGAATTGCTGCACTTCATGCAAATCTACAACCAAACTCATACAATATTCGTTAATTAAGAAGGCAGTTAATTAATTTTAATATGTTACATTTGTTGAAACAAGTAACTAAAGTACTAAAGCCCTAGTCCTAGATGACACACCAGTATGACTAATAATTAGCACAGTTACACTTGAAACGAGATTAAAATTCTCAGCACATGTGTAGGTTTGACTGTAGATTAGAAGGTTATTCGTAACCTAAAAAAGTAAAATAGAAATAAACTGCGCTTCAAGACCAAAATTGCCAAGATTGTTCAGATTGTAAGATTGCTAAGCACTTGCGATAAAGTAAGTGCATTGTTATCATTCGGATTATTCTATTCCAACAAATTTCGACTCTTTTTAAACACAATTCAGTCCTTCGAAGCGAACAAACGCTTTCGCAGTTCCACTCATTTTTCTCACTTCACATCCAAATTCGAACATTTTAGGCCGCATTTCAATTTGAACATGCCAATCGATCTCTACTACCAGGCCGAGTCGCCGCCGTCCAGGTCGGTGATGATGGTGGCGAAGCACCTGAACATTCCGGTCAACGTTGTAGCTATGGATGTCTTAAAAGGCGATCAGTTTAAGCCCGAGTTCCTCGAGGTATGACATGATTTGATGCAATTATTATTATTTTTATTATTTAATTAATAAAATGATTAAATTATTATTGAATCTACCATGCTCTAATTTCTAGATTAATCCGAGTCATACCGTTCCAACAATAGTCGATGAAGACTTGACATTATGGGAGAGCCGGCCGATTATGACATACCTGTGCAATCAGTACGCGCCCGAGTCGGCGCTCTACCCGACGGACGTTGAGCTGCGGGCGTCGGTCGACCGGTGGCTGCAGTTCGATATGGGCTCTCTCTATAAATCCATTCTCGACTATATGGTAGGTTTGCAAATATTTTTTAACCACTTGTTTTAATATATAATTTAAGATTAGAATGACGTAACATGCTAGAAATAACTACATAATTGCCAGATGTGTGTGTGTGTGTGTTTGTCATTTAAATACCCAAGTAGCATTGAAGTTTAGAAATATGTATTAGACTTTTAAATCTGATGTTTAGTCTTGTGCAAGTTAGTTTTGTACATTGGTTGAAGGTCAGATAATTTTGCTTTCGCTTAAATAATTGACAAATTTTTGTTTTGCAAATGTTTTAATAGGAAAATAGAAATTATATTCGATTTTAATTTGATATGATTACTGCACTGTATAATCTGCATTTTATAAGTGACATATATTTTACTTGACATTTGATATGTAAGGATTGAGAAATAGAATGATATTTCGATATCAGAACTTGTAATCAGTTTTAGTGTATACTCTGAATGGGAATTATAATGGATTGCAATTTACGGCTTAGAATACAGCCTTAAATGGTAAATATGGTTCGCGACAAACAACTGATAATTTCTTACTTTATCATGCTAACTATTATTTTTAGTATAATATTAAGTTGCCACCTATAGTCATCATTTTCATTTCAGTTTAATCAATGTAAACTAACTTGATATGGGTAAACAAGTAATATTTGTCTAAATGATATAACAATGCTGCCGATTACTTTCAATTACACATTAATTATTTTTCGTAATACATGCACTTATTCTAAAAAACTGCATGTAAAATTTAAATCAATAAAATAAAATTATTGTAAAGAACATATACAGTAATTACTTGAAATGCACATGCACTTAAAATTAAACTGGGTAAACTAAAACGTACAATATGAACTGAAACTAACGATGGTGGGAAATAATGTTTGAATTAAACATGATTGTAGACGCCGATGTTCGAGGGGAGCATAAAACTGGATAAGCAGAAAGAGCAGGCGATGTGTTCGGCGCTGGAGATCCTGGACACGCAGCTGTCGCAGAACAAGTACGTGAGCGGCGCGAAGCTCACTCTCGCCGACCTCTCCATCATCAACAGCATCGACACTCTCACCGATGTCGCCGATTACGACATCACCAATCATCGCGACTACAAGTTCGTCGCGGGCTGGCAGGCCAGGCTCAAGCGCCGTGAGCTGCCCTACTATCGCGAGGTGTGCGAAGACGGCATCGATAATCTGCGCAATTTTATCCGATCGCAAATCCAATCGAAAGACTCAAATCCCGCCGCGAAATGAGTGGCCATTTATCGCCATTTGTATTGCATTTGCAAACTATAGACCAAAACTCCGAATCAGTAGTCATTGAATTGAAGTTAAATTTTGATTTCCTTTAGATTCGAATTATTTCTCAATTATTAGTATGTTTTGAATAAAGCATTTAAATGTATAAATCATTTTAATTGCATTTATTAAGATGTTTTGTTTACACTACAAAATTAACAAATTTTAAATAAAGAAAAAATTGAAATGCAAATCTACATTTCTTAAGTATAAAAGCTAAAAGATATTTTAATTTATTTAAAATTAATAGAGTAAGTATAATTTAGTTTTAAGTTTAACAAGTTTGAAAGTAATATAACTGTATAAATGTTGAAGTTATGAAGTATTTTTAGCCGCAATTCTTATAAACACAATGAATACGACTAACACGAGACCAAATATAGCCAATAGTAATGAGCCTTTAGATGAAAATATTTAATTTATACCATATTTTTAATATCTAAAACACTGTACAAACCAAAGAATTGAGTGAAATGTTTAAGTTTATAGTTTTTAATCTGTTTTGTATGAATGGCTTCAATTGGATTGCAGTTAATGTCAAACATCGGATAGTTATTTGAACTGATTTTGTAAATGTCTGAATGCAAACGAAATTTCTTCATTGTCTTCATAGTTCTTTTATAGGTCTACAATGTAGTTTAATCAAATATATTATTTCTTACATTTATGCTATTTCTCATAAATGAATATTTTAAATAAGTGTACAGAATATTTTTAATGAATGTAAAACTTACGTATACTTCAAAATTGATAGGTATATCACGCTACTATCACAAGTGTAGAGCTTATTTTGACAGTTAATTAAACTTTCATTTATTTGCTTAGCTTTTAAACAATTAATGTATTGAATATTTACACAAATTGAATGAAAATTAATGCAATATATTAATTATAATGCTGTAGCAAGTAAATATTTTCTACATTAATGTCATCCTAAAAGTATCAAATTAATTACACACATCTCATTTTTAAAATTACTAATATTACATTGACACTTTTATTTTTTACAATATAAAGTATAATATAAAATATTTATTTTCAATAAGAAGTACAGGTATATTGCATTCTCAAGTTCATAAAAGTTTCTTAATTAGTTTATTATTCTACTCTTTCTATTAAGCTATATAAAAATTTTAAATTACATTATAATTTCAGCATAAATAGGCAATGCTAAAAAGCTATATAAGTTACTTAGCTAAAATTAACAGCTCTTTAAATATAGTTTTTGAAATTTAAGAAAATGGACAATTAAGTAAAACTATAAAGTATATATAATTAGATAGTTTAAAGTTTATGTGAAATATAATAAACAATTAAAAATTGCTTGATATAATAAGTGTAAAACTAGTTAAGTCAGATTATACACAGATTAATTACATAACCAAAAAATCATGTTTATTCAGATTTTTAAACCCTAATTGAAAATAAATTAATTTAAAGTACAAAACAATTAATCAAAATATCTGTTTAAACAAAAGGATTCGAGTTTTGAGAATAGCTATAAAACAATAAGTCATTTGACGAGAGATTTAGTTTAGTCTCATTAGTGGTAGAAATGATTTCGAGAATTGTATCAATCACCTTTTTACTCGCACTGATTGTGGTCGAGAGTCAGGGCCATCATCACCACCACTCAGACAATGTAGACGAATATGAAGAGCGGCCGCGAGAGCACAGACATCACCACCGGTGCCATAGAGGCCACCATAGGGGTGAGTACCGCAACGCACCGCTCAACCCGGAGCCGCGAGTGCACACACCCGGCCACGGGGCCATCTACCGACTCCTACCCGTTCTGCAGTCACTGGCCAATCGGGAGCACAAGAAGATGGGAAAACTGATTGCGACGAGTAATTCGAAACTGAATAGCAATTCGAAAGCTCGCGCTTATGTCGTCTCTAACTGGAGGTCCGAGACCAAGGAAATGGCTCTAAACAAGATTAATGGCAGTGGTATGCTCGGCGATATGCATGCTAGGTTTGAATGAGCTATTTAAACATTTTATTCGAATAACAGACAGTAAAGTCGTGATGAGAGCTGAGAACAAAAGCGGTGAAACAAATGCGATCATTGAATTGAACGCCAATTTGGGGCTAAAGAGCGGAAAATCATTGAAAGCGAGTAAAGAGGAAGTCGTCGAACCGATGGTCCGAATGGTTGGCAAATCTAAACTACTATTTACTTCAATTCAATGTTTTAATCATAATTTTACTGAATAGGATGAACAGCTTAATGGTGAAGAGGACAGACACCGTCACCATCATCACCATCGCCACCACCATCACCGCCATCACGGGCACCACCACCGACACGGCCATCACCATCACCGGCACCATCACCACAGACGCGATGAGTCGGATGAACCGAATGAACCGATTGAGATGAATGAGTGGAATGAGCAGACAATGAGAAGAGCGAAGAGGGATACGGGAGCTGAAGGCGCACAACCGCCTGCACAAGCACACGCTCACGACCACGGCGAAAAGGCCGGACACGAGATGATGAAGTCGGTTGGCGCGGCGCTCAAGACGGCGGGCGAGCAGATTAAAAGCGCCTGGGACAAACATGCCGGCACCTTCTTTAAGGGCGTTGTCGATAAGGTGGGCAAATTCTTTACGCCCCCGAAAACCGGCACTACTGGCGGCGCACCCGCCCCACCGCCCGCACCACCCGCTCCACCGGCCCAACAGTAAATGCAATTATAAAACAATATTAAGTTTTTAAATTTTATCTCTTATTTGGTTGAATAAAATAAATTGTATAGAAACCTTTTCAAAAATATCAATTAAAAATTTATAAGCAATATAAAATTAATTTATTGAATGTTTAATTACAAATTTAGTTGTTTTTCATTTATAAATTTGTTAAATAAATAGTATTTATTTGAGTATTTCTTTGAGTCACAGCTGTAAACAAATTGTTATTTATCTTCAAATTCAATGTATTTCTAAATATTTTGATAAAAACTAAATCAAATTAATTGTTATATCAGTTTAAATAAAGAATAATTTTTTCAACTATTTATTTGTACATAAAATTAAAATTTAAGTCAACGGATGAGTTGCCACAAAATGTTTAATAATTACAAAACTCTATAATAACTGATAATTAATGATAAAATCGATTGAAATATAAATAACTCTAAACTAAAGCCGTATTCGAGTCTAACCTTTCGACTCGACATTAATGCGTTGGCTATACTTCAACTGCTGGCGTGCCTTCCACTCGGGCTTCACCTGCTGGCGCTTGAGCTGACCGTCCCATTCGAGGTCGACGAGACCGCCTTTGAGCGCAATCTCGGCCTTGACTCGCGACGCGAAATCGATGGCCGACTCGTCGTCGCGCCTCTGCATTGGCGGCAAATACCAGACGTCGCAGACGATGGCCCAGGAGGTCATCATCATCAGCAGGTACTTCATATACCCGTATTTACTCGAGTTCCAGAACGGGTCGCCGAACCGCGCGTCGTATTTGATGGCCACCGGGTAGATCACCCCGCCCACCTCGAAACTGCCCTTTTTGAACTGCATCACCGCCGAGTTGTTGATACAGGTGCCCTCCGGGAAAATGAGTATTGGTAGTTTGTCCTTGTCCTCCACGTGCTCGCTCAGACGTCTTGAGACGGCTATTGGTCGAAATAGGTATTCAAATTAATTAATTTAACCAGTTGATTCAATGTGTCCATATGCCAAGCGCTCACCCAAGCGGTCCTTCGTCTCGGCCCTGTCGAACCAGATATGATGAGTAGCTCTGGCGAGCGCCCGCTGCAGCACCTTTAAGAAGCCGCCGTGGGTTTGGCCTACGAGTGCGTATGAGTTATTGCAGTGAAGAATGACTACATCGATAGGACTGGTGTGGTTGGCGACGCATATGCCGCCGCTCTTCGCCCGGTTCTCCTTATTATGATATGTGATTACAGCGGAGAAGCCGCGCGACAGCACCCGAAAGCACATTATGCTCACGTAGTAGTAGACGAACCGTTTGATTCGGCCGTTCGGTATAAGGCCTATGAGTGCTGTGCAGAGGACGAGCCAAAGCACACCCATTATAGTGATAGTGAACCGAATCGGCAATAAATAGAAGTATCGAAATATGAAACCCGTGGCCCATATGAGCGCCAATCGAAGTGAGTTGTAGTGATAGATCTTATCGGTTCGGGTCAACAGATTCCACGTCGAGAGCTCTTCGGCCGCAAACCGTTTCGTCACCTCATCGTCGACTATGGCTTTGATACCCAAACGGCAGAAGTCTGTGATGTCTGCGATATTGAACTCTTTCTTCTCCTGTCGTATACTCAGACTCATCGTCCGGTGCCGGCGGTTGTCGAATATGTCGCCGTTCGGCAGTGGCCTGCCTGGCGGTTGCAAATTAGCATGTTACTATGTTATTTCCAAATATCATCATAACAAATTATCAAATAATTTAAAATGAGCACGTTAAGTACATCAGTGATTTAAAATGTTATTTGTTGGCCGAAGCAAGATCAAATTAAACAATAAACTCATATTCACCCGCAATATCATTAAACACGTCTTCGTCGTCATCTTCGGTGGTCTGGTCCTCGACATACTTCTCCTCTCGAATGCGACTCAACTTCCTCTGCCGTTCCCTCACCTTCACCTCCACCTTCTCAATGCGTTTGCGCCCGTATTCGAAGAGTTGGATCAGTTTTTGTGTATATATTCGGTGAATCCAGAACTCATGGCCGACCGACGCCAGGCCCAAGTGCATGAGCAGGGTTAGGAGGAAAACTAATATGAAATACATTTTTGACAAATTTAATATTTCAGATATTTGTTCGCAACGATAGTCTCACAAAAAATAATTTATTATATTTACAAATATTAAAAAACACAATCATTTTCTCAATTCATTATTTCTTGTCTTTGATTTGGTTTTGATTTTTGGCTCAATTTTCTCATTCAAAACGTTCATTCATTTGTCGTGAAATTAATGAATTCAAAGCCCAAAGTTCGTGCACTTTAGCAATGATAACGCATAAACAACATGGTGATTACTGCTGCCGATAACTTCGATACGATGCACTTTTTTGCTTGCTCATTTGCTCATACTCATTTAGTCAGTCAGATGTTTTTATCGAAATAAGCATTCTCACAATTATTTAATTTTTTTATTTTATTAATCAGTAGTTATTAATCAGAATTTTTTTCAATAGTTAACAAGTTTAAATTCAAAACTCAGACATTGAAACTCAGAAATACAATTTTGATATGATTTGAGTTATAAAATGCTGATTAACGAAAACTTTAAATTTATTACAAAATTTAATTTATTTTTTCGTAATTACTTAATTACAACAAACGAGTAATTAATATGATGTACTTAACACAGTTTAAAATTTAAGTAACAATTTAATGCTGTCATATGACAAATATTTTCGCGCAAATATTATTACCATTCACTTATATTTGTTGCGAAGTTCAATTCCTTATATTAAGTAAACAATTTTTTTTCTAAATATATCTTCAAATGAATTGATTTTTAGATTAAAATATTTATAATTAAAATTTAGTGAACGCAGAGACGAACATGTGATTCAAATCCATCTGTTTTACAATGTTCTCGAATGTGCAGTATATTTTACGTAGACATTGAACAATGATATATTTTATATAACATTTTCTAAATTTTATTATACATACATTTATTACTTATATTTGATAACATTTGATTGTATTTGCAGTAGAAATTGTGTTATCCTGTACGATTTTTGCTAGCAATTATCCCATTACGAAAACATTATCGAATGAATGCACTGATAGCCGACTGCCTTGAATAGACTGTGTAGTCTCCTTGAAAAACAGGCTTTCTCATTGAAAGTAGCATTGTGCATAATTTATTCGCTTCGATGATAAGCTGTTCTCAAAGATATTGTTTGGGTTTTTGTAATTTCTATTTTACTTTTATTTCTCTCTAATTATGGCTTTTAATGGAAAACTTTTTTTTGATGTGTATGTCATTAAAGTTACGTTTATAAAATTAACATGCTATTTTATGCTTACATTATTGTACTGAATATACGAATCAATCAAATAGCTTGTTTATTTTAAATTTCGAAATCAAGTTATGTAACATGTAGCCGTACTTTTAAAAATTTCAAATTTAATTGAATATTGATTTACATGAATATTTAGATGGTTAAATTATATACTTACTTAGTTAATAAGAAATACACATTTTATTAACATGTTAATATTTATCTACATTTTTTAAATATATTAAAAATTACATGTTATAAATATTTTACTAACAAACTTGGTTTTATTACCTAATGTTCTATAAAACTACATAACATATAGCTACATAACATATTAAAATATTCAATTTAAATATTAAATGTTCGCATTTTTGAAAATAATTTAAGCAAAAGTAATTTAAGTTCAATTAGTGAAACTTTGTTTTTTATAACTAGAATTGAACATATGCTCTATTTTGTAGTCATTTAATAATCTAACTATAATATATATTCTATAGTCATAAATATGCCAAATATACAGTATAGAATCACAGTATAACACAGAATTGTAAATGTGCTAAACGTAATAATTAATAGTAAATAATAAGATGTTCAATTGAATCCAATTGTTTTTAAATTAGAACTGTTCTAAAACTGCTAGAGATAAATTAATGCGGTAAAATGCA
>JAQIXC010000779.1:0-20250 GCA_034697605.1 Metabelba pulverosa | reverse complement strand
ACTATATCCCGGCCTAAAGCCATATTGATTATAAGGTATAATTGAATTATTGCAAATAAACGCCGAGACATTATTAAGTAACCTTACATAAGTAATAAGATTGATAGATAGTAACCTCACTTTTTAAATACCTGTATTTAGTTTATTTAAAATATTTATATTTAAAAATTATAATAAAATACATTGCTACAAATTACATTTTTTAAACATTTTTATACAGTATATTAATTAATAATTAAAAAGCTATTAACTAAAAATTAATAATACACAGTACAATAAAGCAGATTATTGATTATTTTATTTGTAGGCATATAAACGTATTTTAAAATGCAATAATGGAAACAAATTGATTTAAATACATAAAATAAAAATACACATAATAATTCAAAATTTATATATATATATATATATATATATATATAAATCCTAAATTACTAACTAAATAATATTTTAAAATTTTTCTAATTATAGTTTAGATTTGGTTTATAATTATAATTATTTGATAAAGTACAATGTATTAAAAGTTCGATAACATTTTGCTAGAACTTTATTAGTAATAAGTTATTACTAATGTTTAATATAAATAATTGATATGATTATATTTCATTGTAAGAAATTCTTACTCATTTTAATATTTAAAAACTAAAAATATCTTGCATTAATATTAATTTTTAAATTCAATTCCAACTCTTAATAATATTATGCTACAATGTTATTTTAATAATTAATATCTATTTATTCACATTCATAAAATATACTGTAAAGCTATAAATGCTATTTTGATTAATACCATTTAATTAATAAAAACAACTTGTACATTGCATTGCTACATCAATTTAGTTACATTATTATTAATTGTTTATTAACTAAAAATTTGTGATCTATCAAATGAGTAGATCAACAAGCACACACGCGTGCCTCATCTGCCTGGACCCAGTGAACGCACAAGAGCTATGCCGGTGCCGGCAGCGATACATACATCTGCAGTGTTTGCCCGAATCGGTCGAAGCGAGTCGGCGATGGAAGTGCTACTTATGCGGCGAACGGTGGACTGGCGTATCAATCGACCCGACGCTGGTTGAGTTCTACAATGCAGTAATTAAACCGGATATCAAGTCGCAATTAGTCGTGCTTGTTTATTGCATGATTGTTTTCTTCGCAGTATATTTCTATGTATATGTACTATGCACAATTCAAGCTCTTAATCCCGATTCAAATTGGATTTATGCGCCAATCATATTGTTTTGTTTTTCTCTAATTGTAACAATTGGTTCTGTATTAGTCCTCATTAAATTTGCCAAGCGTGAATTTGACTCTTGGTGTAGCCGTTATCAAACAGTAGTCGTCTGCTAAAGTCAACTTGATTAAATATTGGGTAAAATTTTGCTTTGATTAGCAAAATTATGAGCATTGTAAAAAATAGGTTTATAATTTCCTATTGCATGATTCCTATGGGAATTCATATATATTTAAATATATTTAAATTGATTAAATATGTATTTGTTATTTGAATATATTAATGCAATTTTGATATGCTGAAATTTTGTTTTGTTTAATTATAATCATACAGTATGTGTACTTTATGATTTAATACTGTATAATATTAACTTCTTATGTTAACGTAAACATTTTATATAAATAAAATTAAAATAAATTATACAGTTTAGTAAAATTTTATAAGTTTATTAAATGTATAAAAAAATGATATGTATTAAATATTATATTAAATATATCAATCAACAAAATATTCAGAATTTGCAACAATTTGTACATTGATTACAATTATCATCTATTTATTTGGTTTATTTAAAAAAACATGAAGTTTTATTGCTAATACAAAAATGCGTTTAATCGATTATACATAAGTAAACTTTTGTAATCATAAAAAATAAGTATAATGTAACATTAACAAAATATAAATTAGTTATTAAATGTTTTATAAAAATATTTTAAACTTAGAATGATAATTCACCTATTAATGTCTTTAATAGATGAATTTAAAGCATGACTAATGTATGATTTACCACTTGCATTTAAATCACCTGTATAATTATCGTAAAAAATATACAGTACTATCGAATTCTAGTCAAATACTATTAGTTCAACATTGATATAATGGAAATGGAGACGTTGTCCGGGAGTGGAGCGGCTGGCCGCGCGTGTCGTCTTTGCCGCTCTGCAGATAACGGCGCCGAGTTGGTGCGCCCGTGCCGGTGCCTCGACGCGCACGAATACATACATTTGCGATGTTTGGCCCAATTGATCACAACGAGTACTTCCGCTCAAATATGGCGATCGGAGTGTCGCTTATGTGGCGAACAATGGACTGGCGTTTCGATCGAATGGAAACCGAAAAGTTTCGACGAGTATATCAGCGAATTATTTCCGGGTCATTTTATGCACGCTGTTTTTGTATGTATGCTAGTTGTTGTATATGGGCTAGTCTGTAATTTCTATATATTCATTCAATTGGAACTTGCTTATTTCAAAAAGAGCAAGTCTTTGTCTGAGACTAGAATTAATGTTAGCGTTTCACTCAGTTATGTATCGGCGCTTATCTTAATATGTTTTAAAATATTGATTGCATTTGTATTGCGAATTAATTTTTGTAATTGGCGTCGAATTAACCTAAAAGCTGTTGTTACAAAAATTCAATCAGTTTAATTATAATTACGATGTATTTTGGCTAAAATCAACGTTTTTCGTTTTCAATCAAATTAAATCAAAATTTTAATCAATTGTATGCTTATTATATAAATATTAAACAAATATTAATTTATCAAAATAAACAATTTATTACTTAAATTAATAGATATATTAATATTTTATATTAAGAATTAAAGCATAGGATATATATTTAGGCCCTGGTGGCCTATATCATTAAAGCACAGCGTTTTACTCTTCTCACAAATAGTACGTTTAAATATTTAAACATTATATTTACGCATATATGTAAACGTACTATTTGTAATAAGAGTCAAACGCTGTGCTTTAATGATAAAGACCACCAGGGCTTAAATATACATCCTATGGATTAAAGTATTTACCATGTTGCTAAATACTCAAAAGTTTAACTAATAAATCCCAAATGAAAAAATAAAACAAATTCGAACTTTAAAGTAAATATGACACAATAAACTTAGATTAGTAAAAACAATATAAATTGCAAATAATCTTTACTCTTATATCTGTTTTGTCATAAAATCAACTTTGTAAATACGAATTATTACTAATATTTTAAAAGTTAACCTAGTCATTTAATATAACTTACACTGGTTATGTCAACTCCAAGCGAAATTAACTAAACATAAAATTTTTGAATTTTGTATATTTTACTAAATTTATGTATTTATTATATAATATAATATAAATATAGTTTTAAAAATATATATTTTCATATTTGTAATAAAATGGAAATGTTGTCTACGGAAAGAGTGGTCGCGTGCCGTGTGTGTCGAACCGTCGGCGACGGCCAGTCGTTGGTGAGTGCGTGCGGTTGCGGAGGAGACGAGCGATGCATACATTTGCAGTGTTTGGCCGAATCGGGCGAAACGAGCGGCGAATCGAAGTGTCGCTTATGTGGCGAACAATGGACTGGCGTTTCGTTCAAATGGAAGCCGAGAAGTGTTGCCGATTATTACAATGAAGTTTTTAAATCAAATTTTTACACTTATTTTTTACATTGCATTATATTCTTCATTCTATATCTGTATATACTGTATGTTTTGCTTAGTATTAAAGTGGAGAATCGCAAAATCTATACTAAAATTATACTAGTTGCAGCCATATTAATTATAATTATTTGTTTCTTAATTATCATAAATTTAATTAAGAATAATTTTTATAATTGGCGTAAAAATAACACAAAATTAATTGTTTACAAAAAAACCTGTTAATTTAATTGTACATTTTAAAAATTAATATTAATTTGTGTATTAAATAAATGTCAATCAATATCATTAGCATGTTTTATTAAATAATTAACTATCTTTATATAATGTTTTACGTAACAATTATAATATCTTTACAATAATAATTATTTGTACAATATGTTAACTAATCGCAACATTATGATATTTATTATTTCATGTTATTAATAAGCTATATTCAATTTGAATAGTGATAAGATTATTATTTTAATATAATAATAAGTATATATTTGAGTAATACAAAGCCAGGCGAAAGTGTATTGCCAATTTCAACATACACTTTAAAAGCGGAATGTAGTATTACACATAGCATTTGAATAACATTGTGTACAATGCGCTTTTAAAGTCTATGTTCAAATTGGCGATACACTTTCGCCGGGCTCTGTATATTGTTTTTGCTAATAAAAACACTTATTTTTATAAACATAGATATTGACGTACAACTCAATGCTAAATCATACTAATAATTTATACAAAGCAATTTTGAGTCATGATTGTAATAATTTACAAACATTTATATTGATAATATGTACAAATAAAATTTTTAATATTATAAGTTTAATTTTAAATAACTATATTAATTTATGAATTATAATAAAATTAAAACAATAATTAACTAAAATAACTGAATATTAGACATTTTTATCTGCATAATCTTTATGAACAAAACACACAAAATCGAAATAATCTGTATAAATAGTTTAAAAATATATAATTAGCATAATTATTTTATCGCGTAGTATACTATACATTGCAATTACTCACTTCATAGCAGCGAAAGTAGTTAATCGTAAATAAGGAATAACACGAAAATCCAATCTTTTTCGCTGCGATTCGTTCGATCAACGTTTGCAACTAATAATTAAATTTATACTAGTAAATTTATTATTGTATTAAAAAATGATAAATATAAAAGTTACCTTGAATTTGCGTTGTAAATTAACAAAGTATCCGCATCTATGATGTTTAGGAAATGAAATCATAAGAGAATTCATATATTTATAGCAATTATTCGCCGAATAAGTGACTGACGAAGCGATGAATATAATGAATAGAAATTGCATTAAAAATAAAATTAAAACGTATATAAATACTAATTTTATATGAAAGTACATTGGTACAAATAACACAATAAATAGAACTAATATGATAAAAATGCCAAAATTTAACCAGATTATTAAGAAAAATTTAGACCAATATGTAATATTATATTCATTTATTTCATTACATATAATATCAAATGTAATTATTATTTTATTAAAATTTTTAATATTATTTGTTTTAATAATTTTATTAACACTTCTAATTATATTATTTAGTTTCAATTTTATATAAATGCATATAATATACAAAAATAAAAATTGATACAGTACAAAGCTCCATGTGTAATAACTCCAGATCATAAATACAAATGCGTTTGGTATGCCAAAAATTATTGTATCTATCAAGTTTGTATTTACATAATAAACACTTATTACAAATGTAAATCCAATTATCGATCGATTTATATCATTATTAATGCGAATAATATTCAATAGTTTTCTCGTTTTGGTCACTAATGAGAGAATATGCGTCCGATTCGAGAGACCGATACTCATCGGCGAACGCAAACCCGACATCACTTCGAAAACCGATAGAAATGTCGATTCAATGCCAAACCGATAGTTATAGTAATACATGAGTTGTAACGCAATTACAATGTTTGTAATTATAATAAAACCTAAATTATAATATATTTTAATGTTTAAAATATAACCAATATCTCCCAAGATTATATAAATATTAATATTATTGAAGTCAAATAGAATTGTAATCAGTTTTTCTATTATTGCAAATAAATTGAATAGAAATATAATAATCGGTTTATTAAACCATTTTCTGTGAGCAGTGTTTCGATCATTTGGTGTATAACACAAACCAATTTTATATAAAATATTTGATGCATAATTAATTACTAAATAAGCTGGCAAGCTCAGTTTTGTATCAAATAATTCCATTTTAACAATTATTGTAAGTAAGTAGATTTTATTTTTTTATTTTAAAGTTTTTTTTTGTTCATTGCTAATTTAGAAACATAATAATTTGTCTATATAAATCTAAATAGATAATATATAATTTAATTATTTGCTATTCAATAACAAGTTTAATTATTTAAATAAACACTTATATAATTATATGTACAGTAAATATCATCATTATTTTATTTTATCAATTAACTTCTTATTAATATGTTTACCTAAAAAATAAATTATAAGTTTAATGTTTCACATTAAATTACATATTTCATAATACCTAACTACATATTACATTATTACTTATAAATTTTAATTTTTATTACTAATTTATAAATTATATTTATGTTAATACCATGATATATTTACAAAACATACTAATACAATATTTTATCACAAATTATTCATTTAAAACATAGGATGTATTTTACGGCTATTTGAGCTGCTATTATCAAATCATAGTATTTGACTCGTCTAACAGAAAAATAATTAAATAAAACCTGTTATTTTATATTGTTTAAATATATAAACGTACTGTTTGTGAGAAGAGTCAAACGCTGTGGTTTAATGATATAGGCCACCGGGGCCTAAATATATATCCTATGATTTAAAACATTATTTTATAAAGTAGCATTGCTATCATTAATCTAGCGTTACAGGAATATTTCGATATACTAATGTTATAAGTTATAAGTATCTGTATATTAATTAGTCTAATTGTTTAATTGATATAAATAGTAGAATTTTTTATAATGCTTATTTGTTTAAAATAAACATCTCAAACAATGGAGTTAAGCTCTTACTGCTAAAATGCAGTTAACACAGTATTACACTTTACTAAACAGTTACATTGTACTGTGTTAACTCAACTTGAGTAATGAGCTCGCGAGCTCAAGGTTTGAAATGCTTAGTTTAAAATAATCTGCCTTACCAAGTTTATTAATTTATCAAGTTGATATATTTATCAATGTCAAGTAATGTATTACCATGTAATTAATATTGCCAAATTATAAAAATTAATATTGTTGTAAAAAACACTTAGTCATATAAATAACTAATAAGTTCATATAAAAATCACTGAGCATATTACTTATCTTAATCATATTATTAGAAATGAGTATAAACCAAAGCTAGCAGATTGTGGCCCGCGGGTTCTATATAGCCACAGTGTTTATGCATGATATTTTTGTTAGCAAAATTATTCGCAAATATATGTACAATAATAGATGAGTAGAATTACAAATATATTTCATTTAATTTCTATTAAACTTGTATTCATTTTGTTTAAACTTGTGAAACATATTTCTAAACTAATATTACTAAACGGTTAGAACTAAATTATAAACTATAGTAACCAAACTAAAACTTTTTGTTAAAAAATTTATTAAGTTCAAATTATTTTTTCCACTTGAACACTGAATTTAAACAGGTATTAAAAACAAGGCAAAAATTAAAATTATATATGCGAATTTTATTCAAAACTAATCTGAAATCTGGCTTAATTGTACACAAATAAAGCATGCATATTTACTGAAATTTTTATAAAATTGCAAGCTTTGGTATAAACTAAATGTGTGTAGTTTAATTAAAGTTTATTTTTTGTTTAAATTATAATCAATATTTAGTGCATGATATAAATTGTGATAAAAACAAATTCTTGTTTTATTTGATATCGAAACGACTAAATCTATTTATTATTTCGAAAAATAATTTAGAATTCGAAATGTCTAGCACGAGTAAACCAACAAGCACATCTGTGTGCCTGACCTGCCGGAGCGCTGCGAACAACGATGAGTTGGTGCGCCCGTGCCGGTGCCTCGAAGCCAACGAATACATACATTTGCAATGTTTTGCCCAATGGATCAAAACGGATAGTTCGCGGCAATCGATGTGTCACTTATGTGGCGAACAATGGTCTGGCGTTTCGATCGAATCGCAGCCGAAGACTGCAATCGAGTTCTATAACGAAATGATTAAACCGCATATAAAGTTGCAAATGATTGCAATCATTATTTGCATCGCATACTTCTTCCTTATCTATTTGTATATTTTGCTTACTATTAATGTTATTAAGCACAACACCGCGGCTAGAATTACACTGCTTGTATTTACATCAATCGCGGTATTCATGGCAACTTCTTGCCTTGTATTTTGTATAATTACGATCTGGATTGATTGTCGCGATTGGCGTGAAAATCATCCAAATGTAATTGTTCGTAAAAATGAAACTGTATAATTTTGTTTTCCTTTGATATAAATAAATATAAATTCAGTTTGGGTATAAATATATCTTGTAAAATTATTGGATAATATATTGTTTGTTTAAACATTGTTTAAAATATCAATCAGTAAAATATATGCTATATTTAATTAAACCATAAGTTATGGCAAATATTTTATATTTAAAATATAGTCATAAAATAAACTGTATAATGTAAATGTAATTTGAAATATATACTCAAGTTCATAATTAAGCTGATTGCTTACGCTTACTCATTTTTAAAATAAATAAATTTAACATTAGTTTTCAAAAATATAAAAATGTCTAAGTTTAATTTATTCAATAAGTAAACTGTTTTAATAATCCCATTATAATAGTTAAAATAATTACTAATATACTCCAATATTTATTAATGTAATGGAAGTATGTGTCTCATCGGCAAATGTCGTGTGTGTCGGACCGTCGGCGACGGCCAGTCGTTGGTGAGTGCGTGCGGTTGCGGAGGAGACGAGCGATGCATACATTTGCAGTGTTTGGCCGAATCGGGCGAAACGAGCGGCGAATCGAAGTGTCGCTTATGTGACGAACAATGGACTGGCGTTTCGATCGAATGGAAACCGAAGACTATAGTCGAGTATTACTATGAAGTACTGCAATAAAATGATATAAAATCGCAATTAGTTGTGAATTTTTATTTTATGTTTGCATTGTTTATCATCTTTTACTGTCTATACGTTTCGCTCACTATTGCCACTCGTACCAACATTTACTAAGATATTTGTTTTGCATTAATATATACATGCTTTTCTATATTTGTGATAATTGTTGGCATATTATGTACGATACAAGTATACCAAATAATATACCAAATAATAAACGTATGGTCAGTCCAAATGACTAAATGTTCTATAAAGAACATGCTACTTAACTAATTCAACTGGATGTTTTTTGTCACAAAATAGAACATCTTGATATTTGTTTTTTTGCTATAAACTGTTCTCTCAGTGAATTACAAAGCAAATAGCAACAACCAATAAAATAGCAAGAATTATTTTAGTATTTATCAAATTTATTTGTACTTATTTAATGCGAACAATAAGATTAAAATTTATTCGACGCCAACAAACACAACGATTGATTATATTGATTATTTCACTAATAGTATAATACAATGATATGCTTGATACAATATATCCGAATATAACAAGGTAATACAATACATCTCTATTGTTATTTGGTTTTAAATTTTTATAATCTATTCCAACGACTAAATTGAAAATACAAATACAAAATATCGAAACCATCGACAAAATAATCGCCAAAACGAAGTTCTCGTTTTCGACGGGATTTTCGTCGAAATAATCGAAAACGTCTTTCGGTTTCGCTTCGATCTCAACGCCCGTCCAGTGCTGACCGCATATCCGACACTTGAGCTCGTGATTCCGTTCAATACATTCGCGCAAACAATACGAGTGTATGTATTGAGCCGTTCCTTTGCAGCCGCACGGACTCACCAACGCCTGCCCGTCCGCTCCAGACAGACAGATCCGACACTCGGCGACTGTGTCTTTAAAACACATTTAATTATTAACTCTAATAAAATATTAATTAAAATAATATTTTTAATTTTGTTTGCAATTGATTTCGCAAACAAATCATACGCATAGATAACAATAATTAACGTTTACAAAAGCAACAAGTACATTATGTTTATAAATGTAAAATGTAATATTATCGTTTAATTAAATTGTCTAATAGTTTTATCTATAATTATTTTTTTTATAAATATATTACGTAAATTTTTTTTAATTATAAAGTATTCAAGTATATAAGTACAGTATGTAATTTAAATTTTACATTAATGTATTGTTTAATTAAATAATTTATTATACCATATCTATATATACTATAATTTATTTCCTAATCTATACTAACTAGTTTTTGAAATAATCTTATAAATAATAATAGTAATTCTTATCATTATTTGTTTACTGTTTTAGGTTTAAACAGTAAAATTTCAATAAGTTTTATAAATAACATGCACAAGTAGATGATGATCTGTAAAAAATTAAATAATAACAAATTACATTTTATATAATAAATAAATTAATAAATATTTACTTCATAACAGCGGAACGTATTTATTACAAATAATAAATAACACGAAAAGCCAATGTTCATTTTTGCGATTTGTTCGATAATTGCTTGAATCTAAATAAGATATTTTATAAAGTATATCTAAAATTTGTAATATCGATAAATGTATTACCTTAAAATATTTACATAAATTAAAGTTGTAATGTATTTTGTTGGTTTTTGTAAATTTAATTAAAAGTAAAGTAAAATATTTATAGCAATTATTCGCCGCATAATTGACTGATGAAGCGGTGAATATAACAAACATGAATTGTATTGTAAACAAAATTAGCACGTAACAAAATTCCAATTTAATTTCAATTGGAATTGGCGTAAATAAAATGACAAAAAGTATAACAACAATAAATGTTCCGAAATTAAGCCAAAAAACAAATAATATTTTCGACCAAAAACTGCGATTATAGTCATATATTTGAGTAGAAATGGCATTATAATATTGGCAAAGTTTAAAAATATTTATTGATTTTTGTTGATAACAAAACTTCTCGATTTCAGTCACACAGTTTGATATTTTATACCTGATATAAAGGCAAACTATGTAAAAACAAATAAATTGATACAGGATAATATTGTAAAGATAATAGCCCCAGCAAGCAAATAGTAATGCATTAGGAACACCAAAGATAACTGTGTTAATGATGCTAGTTTTTGTATAATAGGTAAAACTTACTAAGCAAAAACCACATAGTGGCACAATTATATTGTTATTAATTTTAACAAGTTTAAATAGAATTCGCGTTTTTCGCAATAATGAGAGAATATGCGTCCGATTCGAGAGACCGATACTCATCGGCGAACGCAAACCCGACATCACTTCGAAAACCGATAGAAATGTCGATTCAATGCCAAACCGATAGTTATAGTAATATATTAATTGCCAACCAATTATCAAATTAGTTATTAATATAAGAAATATGTCTGTGTAAGTTTTTATACCGAGTAAATAACCGATATCTCCAAATATACATGCTAGTATAAACTGGTAGTTGTTTATAGAAATAGTAAATAGTTTTTCAAAAAAGACTAATAAAATAACAGTCGATATAATTACCGGATTATTATAGAACTTTCTCTTCACAATAACCTGGCTATTTGGTTTTATAGACAGTCCAATTTTATACAAAATATTATCTGCTTGCTCAATTATTAGGTGTTGTGGTAAATTCTTATATAAATTTAATCGCTGCATAATAAATCGGTATAAAATAGATGGTGGCAATTCTTATTAAATTTATTTTTAGTTTAATTTATACTTAATTATAACAAATAAAATTTAAAATATTTTTATATTAATATAAATGCATATAATAATAATATAAATACCGCAATAATTTTTACTTATTGGTAATAATTTATAAAATAATTCTTAAATAACATACTATTTTTAATAGTTAATTATAAAGTTCAATGCCAATATAACATTTAATGAATATAGTTTGTTATTTGTTAATAATACAAATAATTTATAAAAGCTATTAATTTATTGACGTTAATAAAAGAAACACAATATAAACATGTGACTTGTGTTTAATTACATTTGTGGCAAACATTTATACTAAATATTGATTGCATATAAGTAGAGTTTATTAATACGATTTCACAATGTTTTAACAAAGATAAATATAATTAATTAACTTTGCTGAATATTGAATGCTATTATTCAAATGTAACTTATATTACCACGACATTACCTCAATTCTTCTAATGACCTCTGTCATAAATATCTAGAAAATAGCAATATTATAAAATATAATATTGTGTAAAATTATATCTGTTATTAATGTGTATTTTTAATACATAGATAATTGCAAAAATCTACTTATGTTGGAATACATTTCTAAATAATTAAAATAGTAATAGTATATTTTAAATTCAATATTAATTCACATTTAAAATTTTGTCAAATAATATGTTTACAAATGTTTCAAATACGTACCGGCTATATTATTTTTTCTAAATATATTTATACAATAACATTTTTGTTATTTTTAAAAATATATTTTAATGAAGTTTTAAATACAAACATATAAATTATTTATTTTATTTTATTTTATATGCTTAGTAATATATTTACATTATGTTGGCTTTATCTCGATAATTTTTAAAAATAAGCAGCACATAATCGCTAAAATCTAGGAATAAAATATTTATGTTATAAATAAAACAAATAGTAATTTATTTTTTAAAAATAATGATATAAAATATTCACTTCATAGCAGCGAAAGTAGTTTATTGTAAATAAGGAATAACACGAAAATCCAATCTTTTTTGCTGCGATTCGTTCGATCATTAGAGTTAACTGAAAAATTTAATAAGTTTAATATAGATTATTTGTACAGTATAATGTTATTAAACATTAAAATATATTTGATACTTTATATGCCTTCATTAATTTTACGCAATACGACTGTTTATTTAATTTAATAAATGAAATCATTAATAGATTTGAATATTTATAGCAATTATTCGCCGCATAAGTCACCGATGAAGCGGTGAATATAATAAATAGAAATTGTATCATGAACAAAATTAAAACGTAAATAAAAGCAATCTTGATATGGATTGCCAGTGACGTAAATATTATCACGAATAATATTACAACGATGAAAGTGCCAAAATTAAGCCAAAATACAAATAAAAATTTTGACCAATAATTGCGATTATAAACATGTATTTCATTAAATATTTCGTAAAAATTGCGAATTATTTTTAAAATATCCAAATGTTTTTGTTTATCAAGATACTTTTTAATCATATTTATATTGAAATCAATCTTGAATTTGATATAAATGCATATAATATAAAAATGAATGAATTGATACATGATAAAATTCCAGACATAATAAGCCCATAGTGCAAATAGAAATCCATTGGGAATCCCAAAAATAATCATGTTAATAATTGTGGTTTTTGTATAGTAAGCAAGTAATATCGTACTTAACATAATTATCGGTACAATTATATTATTATTAATTTTAACAAGTTTAAACAGAATTCGCGTTTTTCGCAATAATGAGAGAATATGCGTCCGATTCGAGAGACCGATACTCATCGGCGAACGCAAACCCGACATCACTTCGAAAACCGATAGAAATGTTGATTCAATGCCAAACCGATAGTTATAGTAATATATTAATTGCCAACCGATTATCAAATTAGTTAATAATATGAGAAATATATCTGCGTAAATTTTTATGCCATGTAAATAGCCAATATCACCGAATATACATGCTTGTATGGTTTGATATTTACTGAAATAAAGAGTAAATACTTTATCAAATAGCACTATTAAAATAACTATTGATATTATCGCCGGATTATTATATAATTTTCTATTAAAATTAATCTGGCTATTTGGTATAATAGATAGACCAATTTTATAGAGCACATTATCTACTTGCTCGATAATTAGATTTTGTGGTAAATGTTTATATATATTTAATCGCTGCATTCTTAAGTAGGATAAAATAATATTAAACTTATTATCTTATTAATTTAAAAAAGTACAATTCAAATATTTAATAAATTTTATAAATATAAAAAACATTTATATGCGACAATTATATAAATATAAATTAATTTACAAACAAATAGCTAAATTAATCACATAATAATAAATTATTTTAATGTTATTAAACCATCAAACTTTTGTAAAATAATTAAATTCTGTTTATAATTAAATATATAATAACGAATTCGTTGACATTAAAACTAGTCATTAAATGAAATAAATTTTATTTATTTTAAACAGCAGTATTAAATATAGATGTAATAATATAATTACAATCAATAGATATTTATAAAAACATCTTACGACAATGTATTGTAGGTTTAATTTTTTTGTGTATTGTTTACAAAAAGAAAATGCTAAATAAGTCAAACTATAGGCATTGATAAATTAATATTTCATGTACGAATTTAACACATGGCGTAAACTCAATCACAAATTAATCATTGTAGTGATTGATATATAATTTTGTGCTGTATAATCAGATTATTTAGATCATCAAAAATTTTGTTATATTATCATTAACTATACTGTATATAAAGCATATAATCGTATAGTAATAAATATTTTTGATTATATTTAATTAAAATTTATTAATATTAAAGTAGTATGAATTGAACAAAATACAAATATCATATGCTTTTAATCATGCTATTTATTGTCATTTAATTCCAAATTAAGCCATTATTTAGGGTAAAAAATGTTTCATAATAAGCACTGATTACCTTGAATATAATTACTACATTACACGTACTTACTTACACGAACTTACTACATACATTTTACTTTACACGTCCACAACAAATGACTAAAATGTGCTGTACATTTACTTTGATAGTAGTGTTCGAATATACAAATTAGTGTATTGTTTTATCATAAATCAAATCTATTTTATACCCACGCTTTCTCACACTGTAACAGTGTTCAAAAGCCCTATGTTTAATGACTAGCAATAATTGCTTGAACATAAATAAACTTGTTACTTGCATTTTGCTTAACATGTGTGAGTTGATTCAAAAGAGCTGTACACTTATTTCGATAGTAATGTCAGACTGTATTGTTTTGCTTTAAATTAATCTAATCAATAAAAATAAATTAATAGTCATATATCATAAATCAAGACTAACATGTCATTCGAGACTACAGTCGACGAGTGTCGCGTCTGCGGGTTCGGCGGCGACGGACACGACTTGATGAGTGCGTGCGGTTGTGAAGGAGACGAGCGATACATCCATTTGCAGTGTTTGGCCGAATCGGTCGAAACGAGCGGTGAATTGATTTGTCGCTTATGTGGCCGACAATGGACTGGCGTTTCGATCGAATCAAAGCCGAAGACTATATTCGAGTTTTTCGCTGAAAATCGTTTGAATAAAATCTCATTTATTATTGCAATCGTATTATTCGTTGTAATGATTTTCACGCTTTTCATTGCAATACACTTTCGAGACGTTTTGTATTCAGAGTTTAAATTAGATGATAATGTTACAAATATTCTGCGAATATCGACATTTATTTTAATTGCTTTTTCATTTGCTTCTTTGTTCGCAATTGTCTTTCTTATCATGAAGGATTTTTGCAGTTGGCGTCGAATTAATTTGAAACACTCTGTTTGTAAAAATGAGTTTAATCTAACATTATTAAATTAAACGATTTTTTGTGCAAAGTTATATAGTAACTTATTCATTTATTTCGCTAAAAACAATTGTGCTACTCAATTGTAACTAGTAAAAATTTAGAATTAAAGTTCAATTTTGCTATTAAATATTTAAGGGCATTATTTAATTTATAAAACTGTAAATTTATTATTATTATTATTTTATTATTTATTCGTGTATTTATTGTTTATATTAGTCATTTATATTATATTTTTAAAACTTAATTATATATTGATATAATAATATTGATTTAGTCACTATACACTAGATTCCAGTGCATAAAAACAATCATTATAAATGGATAATACGTTTTTAATAAGAATTTATTAATAACTTTATTAATTTTATAAATTAAAATTCCGCATAAATAAAATATTTTAGTAAATATTATTTAAATGCAATTTTGAATATTAAAATTCAATATTAATTTATAAATAATTTTTTAAAAACATGTTTACAATATTTATACTCTATTTTTAAATACTTTAAAACGTTTATCAAATAAGCATGATTATTTATTTAAATTACGTTAATGATGATCGAGCATGTCGAGTCAGTGTTAACAAAAAATTTCATTTTGAAAAATAATGCATTATAATATTAACTAAATATAAATTAATTAAATAGTAACTTAAAATGTTATTTGAAACCCCAGAGCCCGAGTGTCGCGTGTGTTTAACCGGAGAGGACGGGCAGGCGTTGGTGAGTCCGTGCGGTTGCAAAGGAACGGCTCAATACATACACTCGTATTGTTTGCGGCGATGGATCGAAACGAACGGCGCACTCGAGTGCGGTGTTTGTCGCCAACGCTGGGCCGGCGTTCGCGTCGAAACGGCGCCGAAGAATATAATCGACTATTTGGGTGAAAATCGGTCGCAAATCCCGTTCATTTTATTGCCAATTGTAACGATATTTTTAATAAATTTTTATTATCTTTATATTACATCTGTCCAATTTTTTCAACTGCCGTATTTTATCATGAACTCGAAATCATACGTGATTTTATCGTGTTTATCTCTAATTAATTTTTTAATATCAATCATTGTAATTTATTTGATCATTGATATAATAATTAATAGTATGTACGAATTTTACGCCTGGCGTCAACGCAATTACAAATTAATCTTTGTAATGATTGATATATAATTTTGCGCTGTATAATCGGATTATTTAAATTATCAAAAATTTTGTTCTAATTGTATAACTATACTGTGCAGAAAGAATATAATTGTATTGTAATAACTTATTACTAATAAGTATTTTTGTCTAAATGTAATTAAAACTTATTAATATACCGGTACATGTATAATTAATATGAATGCAAAATACAAAATATCATGAGTTTTTAATCATGCTATTTATTGGTATTGAATTCTAAATAATGCCAGTATTTGCTTAAAGAATATCATTATAAAAAATTAGATTTATTAGAATAAACTTGATAAATCCGAAAAAATTAACATGCATATTTTATAATGTTTTCAGTAATGTAGACATAAATCATACTTTAATGACTCACATTTAGTACTTAATACATTACTTTCCATTATTACATTAACTTTACATTATTCATTAATACCTGTAGATTTATTATTACTGTAAAAGCTTATTGTTGTTTATCTATAAGTGACAACAAATCAATTAACGACAAAATATATATGGAATAATTTTTGAAATTAAATTTTTTTAATAATTGAACTATCATGAATAAAAATGAACTCAATATATTTTCTAATAAAACTTTTTTACTTAACGTACAAATGCTTGTGTTCCATAATGAGCATTCATTACCATGAACATAACTGAACTTGCATTTAACTTTGCGCACACACAAGAATTGACTAACTATACTGTACATTTACTTTAATAATGATGTCCGAATATAGTATTTTGTCTAAATTACAAATTAAATGTACTGTGTAACAGCACATTTTTTGATTATTTATATTATATATATTTTAAATTAATTAACTAAATTATTGGCATTATAAATATATGTAATCTAGTGCATAAAAACAATCTGTGTAAATGAATAATAACTAGTTTTATTAAAATAAAATTCCGCATATATAAAATATTCGAGTAAATATCGTTTAAATACCACTGTTGAGTATCAAGATTAAAAATTAATTAATGAATATTTTTTTCAAAAACATCTATGCAGTATTTTAAATAGTATAAAACGTTTATCAAATAAGCACGATTATTTATTTAAATTACGTTAATGATGATTGAGCATGTCGAGTCAATGTTAACAAAAAACTTCATTTTAAAAAATGTTGCATTGTAAAAACAATACCTAAATATATAACTAAATTAAAATGTCGTTTGAAAACGTCGGGACCGAATGTCGCGTCTGCCTGAGCGAAGAGGACGGGCAGGCGTTGGTGAGTCCGTGCGGTTGCAAAGGAACGGCTCAATACATACACTCGTATTGTTTGCGCGAATGCATCGAAACGAACGGCGCACTCGAGTGCGGTGTTTGTCGCCAACGCTGGGCCGGCGTTCGCATCGAAACGGCGCCGAAGAATATAATCGACTATTTCGGCGAAAATCGTTTAAATAAAATCTCATTTATTATTGCAATCGTATTATTCGTTGTAATGATTTTCACGCTTTTCATTGCAATATACTTTCGAGGCGTTATGTATTCAAACTCTGTTTTCAATTATAATGTTATAAATATTCTGCGAATATTGACATTTATTTTATTTGCTTTTGCATTCGCTGGTTTGTTCGCAATTGTCTTTCTTATCATGAAGGATTTTTGCAGTTGGCGTCGAATTAATCTGAGACACTTTGTTTGTAAAAATGAATTTAATCTAACATTATTAAATTAAACGATTTTTTTGTGCAAAGTTATATAGCATAAATTTATTTCGCTAAAAACAATTGTAACTAGTAAAAATTTATAATAAAAATTCAATAAACTTGCTATTAAGTAATTAACGGCATTATTTGATTTATAAAACTGTAATTTTATTATTATAATTAGTTTATAATGCATTTATGTATTTTTTGTTTATATTTATTATTTATATTATATTTTTAAAAATTAATTACATATTGACATAATGAATTTATTTGATTTAATCACTATACATTAGATTCTCCAGTAGTGCATAAAAACAATCTGTGTAAATGGATAATAACTTTACTAGTTTTATAAAATTAAAATTCCGCATAGATAAGACATTTTAGTAAATATCATTTAAATACAACTTCAAGTATTATAATTTAATATTAATTTGTAAATAATTTTTTTGAAAACATGTTTTCATTATTTTAACAGTATTTTTACATACTCTAAAACGTTTATCAAATAAGCATGATTATTTATTTAAATTATCATACGTTAATGATGATCGAGCATGTCGAGTCAGTGTTAACAAAAAATTTCATTTTGAAAAATAATGCATTATAAAATTAACTCCATATAAATTAATTAAGTAGTAAATTAAAATGTTATTTGAAACCCCAGAGCCCGAGTGTCGCGTGTGTTTAACCGGAGAGGACGGGCAGGCGTTGTTGAGTCCGTGCGGTTGCAGAGGAAGCGTTCGATACATACACTCGTATTGTTTGCGGCGATGGATCGAAACGAACGGCGCACTCGAATGCGGTGTTTGTCGCCAACGCTGGGCCGGCGTTCGCATCGAAACGGCGCCGAAGAATATAATCGACTATTTCGACGAAAATCGGCCGAAAATTAATTGCATTGTATTGGCGATCTTAGCCTATATTACGATATATCTGTACAAAATATATACCGATGAATTGCGTTCGAAGCATTCAATTATAAATGACAAAATCTACTCGATTTTATCATGTTTATCTGTAATTGGCTATTCAATGTCAATAATTACACTTTGTATTCTCGGCGACGAGATAATTGATATCACGTATGATTTCGACGCTTGGCGTCTATGCAATCATAAATTAATGATCTTGTTGATTGATCAATAGTTTAATCTTGTAATAACATAATTAACTAGATTAACATAAAAAACTATTTAAACTTGTATTAATTAGTAATTTGAATTAATTATTATTATTAATTAACACAATAATAGTATGTTTATTTATTATAACAAATAAATGTCAAATAAATTAACTAATTATAAATATTTAAAAATAAATTATACAAAATACTCGATTAATAATTTAGCACAATTAATAATGTTTTCAATTAGTGTATAATTTACATGTAACATTTAGCGTGTAATTAATTTGTAATATTAAAAATAAAAGAACTAGAAAATATCAAAACTATTGCCGAAATGATAGTCAAAAATAAGTTTTCTTTTCCGCTCAGATTTTCGTCGAAATATTCAAAAATATTTTTTGCTTTACTTCGATATCAACGCCCGACCAGTGCTGACCGCATATCCGACACTCGAACTCCCGATTCGTTTCAATACATTCGCGCAAACAATACGAGTAGCTATTATATTGCTATCGCAAGCGGTAAAATGTTACTTATAAAATCTTTATTCTTTGATAAATTAATTAAATATTTAGCCTAATTATTATTTACATTATTGAATATAAATATGAATTTATTAACATGAAAACTAACATTTTATATATTAAATTGCATATATAACCAAATTAGCATTAATAAATATAGTAATCAATAAATATATCAATAATAATAAATAGTCTCAATAAATGTTTAGTTAAATATCCTACTAACTCGGCGAGGGACTTTACTGTTATCCGCAGATTCGGTTAAATTTGGTATAGAATTAAAGCTATGGTTGCCAAGATA
>JAQIXC010000778.1:0-20272 GCA_034697605.1 Metabelba pulverosa | reverse complement strand
AAAACTGAGTGACAATTCACTTCGAAAACGCGGTTTGCCTTCAAAACTATAATTCGAAGGCTTTTGTGTTCAGGTTTTTGTTGGATCCGAACCAAAGATTACCGACAAATCTCTCACTCACTTCCAAACAAACATAACGCAAATGATTAATACATTTTCCGAAAAGAATTAACGAACAGAACAAAATTATACAGTATAACGAGAAAACCGGAAAAAAACTGTACTTAAAATAACAGTTTTCGCACAAATATCCGAAACAAGATTTAAATTATAATTTTAATTAAAAATCAAAACTCTATTTAAGAAAACATCGAAAAACTTATATAAGTTTTAAACCAAAAAAAATGTTTTATTATTTTTCAATTAATAATTTTGAATAACTTTTCAAATATTATCATAAGATTTTAAAAATTATTTTTTGTTGAAACAAAAGTTTTTGGCATAACTTTGCTGTTTATAGAGAGAAATTAAAATAAGCGTAAATTTTAGCATTGTAAATTAAATCGAATCAATGAATGCTAGAGCAATAACTGGCGATAATAACTGGCCGAAAAGGCATTGGCGCTATTGGGGTCAGTTCCTCCGGCGCATACCTTTTGCACTCTTCATAGCGAGAGTGCACAGGTATGTACAGTATATACATACATAAGTTAACGTATATTATAGTATGCACTCACTCTCGCCAAAAACATACCGTTAATTATACTGTATACAACTCAGCATACACTAGCTTAACGTTAAACGCAGCCAAACAAGTAACTACTGTACACTGTAAGATTTTCGCCGTTCACGATCAAAACACTTTAAACAAGCATGTTACAAATGTTGCCGACTGGAGGTTAATCGAAATACAAAAACTAAATTAAATAAGAAAATTTAACTAGTTTGACTTGATGATTAGTTAGTAAGATCTTATTTTACGCGCAAATCAAGTTTTTGATATGCTTAAATTTTTTACAGTGCATATCTCGACCGCTCTAAGCTGTGCAAAACATTTTTTGCGCGTATGTTGTGTTACAGTTTTTACCGTACATTTGGTTTTGTTGTCCTTTTTTCGTTGCAATCTAACGAAACAAAAGTTCAAATGTGTTTTTTATTTTATTTTTTCTGTATTATGCATAATTTTTTGATATTGAAAGGGAAAATTATGTCATATTTACGAGAAATATAAAACGCGATAATTAATTGTCAAACAATTTGAGCGATAAATGGTCGCAAAAGTCACTCATTTATGCAATAATTTTTGTTGAATAATAACAATAATAATTAATACGAGTTTTTAATTGAAATAAATTTTAATTGTAGACTGTAATAAACATGTTAAAATAATTTTTGTATATTCTTCAATTATTGAAAATCCTTATTGGGTTCCAGTCTGCCGCTCGATTAGTAAAATAAATTTTACATGATAAAAAAATTATTTTAATAAATATATACATTTGCACTTTAAAAACAATAAACAAGCTATTTAATGTAGTAAAAATACAGATTGAATTTTTTTTTCTTAAAAGTTTGGAAATAGTTAATTGAAACTTAAATTTTCAAATTTATTAAAATTAAAATACAAATAACAATTAATTAAAAATTTAATTATGAAATAAAATTAATAAATTATTGTAAAAACTCACATGACAAAACATTTGAATAAAATAACAAAATTACTTAATAAATATATTATTAACTATTTAAACAATTCTCATTCAACAAGCATTAAATCGATGGAAAAATACAGTCTACTTTCACATAAAAATGCATTTATTTTAACGATTAATACATTATAAAAACTATTTATTTTAAATAAAATAAAACAAAAGATTTAAAAACTTTTGCAAAATTATTGTTTTGATAAAGTTGTTTTGAAAATTAACATTGTTGTTTTTGCGGTTGCTATTAGTAGCTAATTGTCGATTAAGCTGCTACACAATTGCTAAATGATAAGATTTAGTGTCTGTTTTGTGTACAGTTAGTTTTTTGCGAATAAAATATTAGGACATTTACTCTCGATTGCGGAGTTGTTGGCCGTTTAGATACCCTTTTAAACTGTCAATGCGAGGCGAATGACCGGATTTTTCTACATTTCGCATTTTATTCATGCTACTTAATGTTTGATTTAATTTATTTTATAGTTGCCCTTAACGACACTGCTATATGTTTTCTACTTGTTAAATAACACACATGTGTTTTTGGGCTTGTTTTGATTCATCTTGATCTAGTTTTTTAACTTTAAAAAAGTATCAAACTCCAATAATTATTATTGATAAAAATACGTTTTCAATATTTTTTATACTAATTAAATTATTTTTCAATAAATTTAGATAGTTTTATCTGCATATTTACATAATTATTTACTTTTAATTGTAGCTTAATAATAAATATGCAGTAATTATATCAAGTTTAATTTTTTTCATAAGCTATTAATTATTTAACTTTTAAGAAATTTACATTAAATAATCATTTAAAATAGCCTAGACGTATTTTTTTAATTAATTTATTTATAAGATTATTAATTTTAAATATATTTTCTTATATTAAAAACTTACTTAATTATATTAATAAGTAATATTATTAAATAATCTAAATTATATGAGAATTTCAATGTTAATGGATAGCAACATTACTATTTATCAAATAATAACTGGTAAATAATAACCGTTTAATTTACAATGATATTATTTATCATGTTAATTAAAGTTTATACGTTCTAGACAATCAATAAAAATATCTTTAAGATTTAAGCAATAAAATTACATTAAATCGCATAATTTAGACATAACAAAAGTTCATATCAATCACACTTATAGTTTTCATCGAAAAAAGCAACAAAATAAAAACTTAGACATTTCACTATTCACGTGAAATATGCTGTGAACCCGAACTAATTATGGTACATGCTAATTGTCACCTAATTTTAGCGGAAATGAAATTTGTATTACTCACTAATTGAAACTCAACTTTCTTTGTTATATTGTGTTTTATGCCATGATTTTCGTGAAATTCATTTGCAAACAAAAATAAATTTACATTTACAAATTAATTTAAACTCGATACTTGTTATACGCAATATTCTTAACTGTATATTTTATAAAATAAAATTATATATAAGCTTTCAAATACTGTTTTATACATGAGTAAAACTGTAATTAAAAATATAAAAATAAATTACTATTATAAGATGAATTCATATACTATATATTGGTTAACAATGACTTGACAAACTTAAAAATTATTTACTTTTACGTTAATTAACAGAGATTATTCATTGCTAGAGATTTTTGGTATTGAACATAAATTAAAAATAAAATTTATATATAACATTTTCAACAATATTATTCAGTTTATTGATCAAATTACTATACAGTAATAATTTTTATTTTTAGCAATGCACTTTTATTTTATTAATTTATAAAATTAAAAAATTTTACTCTTATTATTTTATTTTAATTTGAAAATGGTAATCAATTTATATATAATTATATTCGTTTTTTAAAATTTATAAATTGAATATAATGTTTTGGTATAATTGATTTATTTTGTAACATAAATTTAACACAATATTTCTTAAACTAATAGTTATAAAATTATAATAAATAATAATAATAAAAGATTTTATTTAGACTGTAATTATATAATTAATTAAATGTAAATACTGGTGAAATATTTAATATATTAAAAATTGGTGAAAGTAAGTCAGAGGTATATTTAAAATAAGTAAAAAAATTATTAATTTTTGACATTAGCATTTAAAATTTTAACAATAATTTTATTAAATATTAATGTAAAACAAACACTAATATATTATACTATAATAATCACATGATAATCATAATTGAAACAGTATTCAACTTTTAAAATTATCATTTATTTATACTATGCATAATTGGGAAAATTATAAACAACGCCGCCATCGATGACCAGATCAATGCCGGTTATGAACGACGCGTCGGTTGAGGCCAGAAACGCAACACCGCTGGCAATGTCGAGCGGTTGGCCCCAACGCTTCAACGGCGCCGCCTCTATAAATATCTCGGTAAAGTTTCTTGGTAGTTTCAATGCAGATGCAGTTTCAATTGCGCCGGGACTAATTTGCATAATAAAATATTATTCAAATATCATAAATATTTTCTTTATACTGTATAATATTATATTAAAATTAATACTAAGAAAAATACATTAAATTTATACATTACAAATATTGCAATTGTATATTTAACTGTATATTACAGTGTACATGATAAAAATAATATTAACCTGATTGTATTAACCCTGATCTTTGGACCAAGCTCTAAAGCTAGCACTTTAGTTGTCATATCGAGCGCGGCCTTCGCGCTACTGTATGCCAGCACACTTGGTATCTAATAGAAATATACAGTACAATTTTATTAAAAACAATATTAAACATGATAAATGTGTAAAAACAATTAACCAGTCAATACATACCGGATGAATTCCGGCGATACTCGAGATACTAATAATAGTGCCGTTGGTTTCCTCCAGATATGGCACCGCTATGTGAATGGTCTCGACTATCGCTCGCAAATCCACGTTAAACACCATATCCCAGGTCTTCATAAGGTCCGGGTCTTTAATCGTGTCGATCGGATATATACCCGCGTTGTTGACCAACACATCCAATCGGCCGAACGTTTTGATCGTTTTGCTCAATAGTCGGTTCAAGTCTTCCGATTTCGTTATGTCTGCCGTCACTCCTAACGGCTGTAAAACAATATTTTAGTTTACGGCTTAATTTTATATTCATCGTTTTTATATGAATTGGAGCTTACCGAAACTCAAGTTTATTCAATTTTATCAACTTTTAGCAAGTATAAAATGGCATTTTTGTCACAAATAAATAAACCAAGTGAGTTTGAATCTATTTATTATATTGTTATTTCGAAATAGAAGTAAATAAGAGATTATTTTAGCATATTTGTTTTTATAATCCATTTGTAAATATCCTGTATATTTAAAATATATATTGTATAAATAATAAACATTATACTAAATTTCTTAACGTAAATTTAAAGAAGTGTAATTAATTCTATGTTATTTCGAATTGATAGTTTGAAAAAAATGTTTTATTATAAAATTTTACCTTGAGCTTATACGGCGACAACCTTTCACATTCATCAACAACAAGACTAATTTCAGTTGCGTTTCTACCGGTGACCACAACACTGGCGCCCAATACGGAGAACAGTTTGACGATACCCTCGCCGATGCCAGTGCTCGAGCCGGTGACCAAAACCACTTTTCCCGTAAAGTTTCGCGAATTCTTCACTTCCTTATAGTCGTCGTCTGTGAAGTCGTAGAAAAGATTTGCCGAAACTAGCGAAACAAATGCTAATAATAACATATAATTCATTTTTACAATGTTTCTATTGCAAAATAGTATTAATTGTAAGTTTAACTTGATTAAATTGAGTAAGTTGAATTTGTCAATTCTAAGCTTCACTTGATCGCGTTAATAAAGCAAAATTTATCTCTATATTAATCTAACATGTGCGTGTTTTCATAAATGCAATATATTAAATGCTATACAAAAATATCCAGGCATCTTTTATCAATTATGTCCAATTTGCACTAATATATACTGTAGTAGAATGAAATATGAAATACAATGCTATACAGTGCAAAAATATCTCTAATAAATGTTTGTATGTTTATCAGCAAACTAATTACTAACAAGTGATTTTAATTAAATATTTTATTTAAGATAAGTTTTCAATTTTTGCTATATGCAATATATATTTATTACAAAAATAATATAAATAATAAATCATGATGAAATTTAAAACTAACAATTTTTAGATACTATTACATTCTAATTAATTAAAAATTTTAATTTAAATTTTATGCTAAATAATTGTAATTCTCATATTTATAATTCTTTACATAATAAATAAACATGCAAATATTTGCCAAATAAAGTATCTAGGAAAATTTTAGCATATTTTAGCTCTGCATTAGTGGAATAAATACACACAATTAACTTACATTTAAAAACAATAATATAATTAGCACAATTTTATTAAGTAGTATTTATAAATAATTTTATAATTTAATGTTCTAAACAATTTTTAAAACTATTCAACATGTTTACCTTTGTATTAAATAGCAAACTTAAAAAATTGTATTTTAATATTATATATTATAATTTTAAGAATTATTAATAAGCAGTTATTATATATGAATATAAATAATTTAAATGTAAATAAATTAATCATGTTAATGGTATTTAATAAATATTTACATATTTACTTAAATTATAAAACTGTAATATAAAACATATATATTTATTTATTTATTAAGAATTATAAGTTGTTACAATATTGACACACAAAGTTCTTTCTTCTATTTTTAAATATTTTTCTTTTATTAAATTAAATGTAAATACGTTGAGCGTATATACTGTAAAATAATGTAAATTATAAAAAATATTTTTAAAAAAAAATATAGCAATACATAATAAACTCTTTAAACTGTAAAACAAAATATTAATATTTTTAATATAGTGTAAATTATTGCTTTATATACTTTCGGCACACAGAGTTCTTTCTACTTTTATATATAGTTAGGAGTTTTAGTCACTATGATTGCTAGCAGAGAAAAGGTATAATATAGATCCCATTTTATTATCTTTATTTTTAATCATCAAGCATTTCTACAGATTTATAAATTCCTTAATTAATATTATATATTGCTTTGAGATCTAAATATATAAAAAAAATTAAATAAATACAATAAAACGTTTTAAATAAAATATCAAATCATTAAAATTAATAAATAACTATATGACAACAATTTTAATAGAATAAAAATTATGCAGTATATTAAAAATGTACACTTAACAAATTTATAACAATGTTATACATAGACAAAATATTTATATAAATTTTAAAATGCATTAAATTTGTTGTGATGTTTGTATAAATAGAATAAAATAGGAGACGACTAAAGCCATACTCGATATGAATGTCTTTGCGTTCACTGCAAACAAATTCATTGCATTTAAACACATCTTTGGCGACAATGACTTGATTTGAAAAAAAATAATTCTGTCATTAGTTGACATTGATCTTGATATATATTCTACATCGTTTATCATATTATCAAGTTTATTATAAAATTTTCTAAAATTTTTTAAAAACGAATCTGATAAATAAAATATAATGAATAAAAATATAACTGTATAGCTCAATGTAATATAAATGATAAAAGTTTTAAACATGCCTAAATAAAGTGAACACATTGCTGATATAATAAACATAGATTGAAAAGTAATTGAAATAAACATATAAATAGATAAAAGTTCATTAAAATTTTGAACAGATTTACAAATTTTATTAATTTTATAATAAAGTAAATCGAAAGCGCAAATCGGATTTGAAATGAGAATATTCTGTAGTTTTTGCGAAACAATACAACTCTTATATGCAATCAATGATATAACACTGAACTGTGTATTAATTGACAAATATAATGTGATTGATTGCGGAATAAACTGGCATATATTAACACTGTTAATTAATCGTATAATCCAGATAATTGACATAATAAAGGTAGTAATGCACTGAATTATAGTAATTCTTAAACCGATTTTGCGTTCAATAGTGGCGTCGATAGGCATCTCGTCGTCGCTTATCAAGTGATCCAAAACCGACTTTCCTTTCCAGAGTAGGTATAAACTGACAAAAAATATTTGCGTTGTTAAACAAAAGTAACCAGATTGTTGCATGATAGCCATACGAAAGCCATTCTTTGAAGAAATATGTCTAAGATTTTTATTAACATATGTAGTTGTAGATAGGTAGAAATTATAAGTCAATAATATGATGATTATTATATTCCATAATATTTGCAATGTTTTCATATACATGCTGTTTTGCTTTCGATCGACTCGTAGTCCCCAATATGTTATTCCACCTATTTTGTGCGATTTTATCAATATATTTAGACCGTTTAATTTATTTTTAAACATTTTAAACAAGTTTCTATGAAAGAAAATTAATAGTAATGAATAACGCTATTTATTTAATTTTTATAACTCAAGTGATAACATGAATAATTTAATTTTGGTAAATTTATCAAATATATTAATTTAATTATTTTACTTTATTTTATTTAAATATTGACGGAAATCAGAAAAATCTAGTTGTTGATATAATGTAATAAAAGTATTCATAAATAACAAAATTTACTTTATAATTAAATTGCATTTAGTCAATATTTAATTTTGCTTATTATTTATTTAATAAATAAAAATTATTAATTTTATCTATAATTTAATTGGTACAATTTAAAATATAAGAATAATTAATATTGGGAAAAAATAATAAATGAACAATATACTAAATAATTCAAAGGCCATAAAGTAAACCAATATCATTACTTTTTATATTTTAAATCATTGAGATAATTATATTTAGATTATATTGAAGTTTGTTATTAAAATTAGCCAAACAATGATAATCAATAAAAACTATTATAAATTATTGAATTGAATGCTTTATTATTGCGAGAACACATTTTAATGAATAATTGAATTAATTCTTACTTTAATTCGCAATGTTAATTGATTATAAACTATAATATTTTTACGTTTTGATAATGAACACGGAGTGCGTTTGAAACGTCAAAATATTACCGCTTATAATCAATTAATATTGCGAATCAAAGTAAGAATTTTCTTAATTATTTATTAAAACAAATTAATTTTAATAATTTAAAAATTCCTTATTTTAGCATTTAATGTATGCCTAAATTAACTATTTTTAAAAATATTTATAATGTATTAATGCAACATGTTAACGAAATTCCACGACTAAAATGTAGAAAATAAACAGATTTGCGATATAGAAGAAGAATTCCTGACTATTCATCGGATATAAGTCGAGACAATAGAAGCCAATGTCAGGTCCGGACAGCTTCTCAGCGAAGGCCGAGATCTTCAATGTCTGCGAAACCGACGACTCGTTTCGATTGACGCGCTTTCGACTCAGTATTGCATACAATAGAGAACGCGGTTTGTGTGCAGACGCGGCGATCGATGAGTAGAAGTATTCGACAATTATAACGATAATTGAGTTAAAGCTGATTATAAATATAAGCAATAGTTTCAAAACAAAACTCGAATCCTTGGCTACGATTAAATATATGCCAATCATAAGCGCCGGCGAACCGATGTAATAGAGAATAAATGCGGAAAATGAGAAGAATTCGTTCAATTCTGCCGTTTGTTTCGCTACCGAATTGTGTTCACAGATTGCGTTTATTAGAAGCGAATTCTTATTGTATTTCAAACTCAACGCTATTCGAGCATTAATTTCGCGGAACTTTAGTTTTAAATAATCGGTAGACAAGATGGTGGCGGTAAATCCGGCCAAAACCACAGACGCATATTCTCGGATAAATAGCAAGGTGATTACCATCCAGAATATGAGTGGTAGTACTTGAAATTCGGGATCGAAATACGCGATTATCATCGGAATAATCCATTTGACGAATATCGGGATATAAGTGCACCAATAGGTCGGCCGAAGACAGTATTTGGTCAATACGTTTGCCTTATAATTAATGTTAATTTTAGTGATATTTTTTTGAGTAAATATTTATAAATTGAGTTTACTTTCATAGAGCGATTAAAACTTGTATTTAATATTGTATGATATAAAGACAATAACAAATTAAGTATATAAATTATAATTTAGTTAATTTAAATTTGTTGATTTATTATTAATAAATTATTACTACTGCTATTAACACTATTATTTAATTTAAAATTAATATAATTAGCTAATTAGTTTTAAAAAGTTAGAACTATATTTAAGTTAGATAGTTAAGTTAAGTTTAATTAGAAAATTATTTAATATTTTAAATATAATGCATTCCAAAATAGAAGATACATGTTAAAGTATTTTTTTTAGATTTATTTATTTAAGTGAAACCTGTCATTACATTCAACACTACCTTTAGAGCGTATTTGCGACGGTTTCGGGCGTTGAGTCGAACGATGCGATTACGTCGGTATGCGGTGAAGAATGTCCACAACTGCTGCCGATTCGCCAGTTCTTGGTATTGAGTGCTAGACGTGAGCGCGAATATGGCCACTGCGGCCAAACCGAACATTACGGATATGAATGAGCGATAGCCGAACACATAGTTCGCATCACTCATGAGGATATGTATCCATCGCTTATCGACTAATCCGGAGATTATGTAACGAATGCCAGTCATAAGAGTCGCGATTCGTATGAAACTCGCGGTCAGTAGTCGTCGCGTATTCTTAGTACCGCTTTCGTAGTCATCGAAACTCTCGGCAGTTATTAAGTAGTTTTCGCGAAGGAATGCTTCGAATCGATCGATTGCCGTATTAGCAGATCTGTTGTTCATGATAAAGTTTTTGTAATTTGTTGTTTGTTTAATAGCAGTAATTATTCGAGACATTTTGCAGTATACAATATATAATATTTATTATTTATAAGTATTTATTTTATCAAATATAAAACTTAATAACAATATTTATTTAAAATTATAAAATATACCCTAAATAATTTTAACTAATATTTCTATAATAAATGATTTTTTAAAAATATTAAAAATTTTGTTTTGATATTATAAAAATAATAATGTTGTATAATCATTAATAATAAATCAATCATTTTTAAATAACGTAATATTGTTATTCAATATAGTTTATATTTATTTTTATAAAATTTTGTCAATATAATTAATGATGTGTTGAAATAATATATATCAAATAAAAATAACAGATTAATTAATAAATAGCATTTATATAAGTCATGTGTAGACTATAATGATGTTTTTAAAGTTAAATTTCGATTATTTGAAGCAGCAATTAGAAAGATTAATTGTTTATAAATTGCAATTAATTAAATTAATTATGTTTTTAAATTTAGTGAAATAGTTCTCGAATTTACTAGAATTGTTTAACATTTATGAGATTTTTTATACGAACTTTTACGTAAAAAATAAAAATGAAATATTCAATTCAAATCAATTCATTTAATTATAGAGTTATGTATTTACTGAAACAATGATATTCTTTATAAAAACTCTTTAATGTGTAAAAAAGAATAAGCATATTTGCACTTATTAAAAACAATTATACATTAGAATATTAACACGTATGAATATAATATTATCGTTACTATAATAACATAATTAATACCATTTATTTAATATTTTAAACTGATTAATACATTTAATACTCAAGAAAACTGTAATATAATTATAAATTAATTTATGAGACACATATACACTGAATATAGAGGTCCAAATCGGGCCGACTTTTGGTGGCCCGGCCTGGCCCGGGTTTTCAGGCATAGCGGCCCGATCCGGCCCGGCCCGAAATTTCGGCCCGAATATATATAAACAATAAAATTTAACACCCAAAATGTAATACACTAAATATTCTTAAATACACTATAAGTTTTTCTTTAAGTTATTAATAGAGTTACCCTAATAATTTTGAGAATTATTTTTTATAGCGGCATGAAATTAATAAAATTTGAAATATTTATTAGAATTTTAAGATTTTGATGTAAAATTCTTGTAGTTCTTAATAGGAGTCTTATAATCATAATAGTTTTTATAATAAAATTTATAAAGTTTATAAATTATTTGCTATATTAATATTTATTAAAATATTTCGGGCCGGCTTCATTCGGCCCGGCCCGGCCCGACATTTCTTCGCATCGGCCCGATCCGGCCCGGCCCGACAATTTTTCCTCTCGGCCCGATCCGACCCGGCCCGTTTTGGACCTCTACATTGAAATATGAAGTTTATTAAGCTGGAGCTGAAATCATTGGGTTTAATTAAGAACTTATATGTAACTTTTCTTATAAATACATTATATATATATTAAAGTTATAAATTACAGTTTTCAAATTGTATTGCAATTTATACCATATGCATATTACAATTTCAATAGTTTAGTTTTTTTTAATTTTTAAAAATAAACTTAATTTATTTATCAATTTATATCAAAATTTTAGACATTGTTAACAATTTAAGTAATTGTTTGATAATTATTATTAGTTATGGAGAATGATTTAATATAAATAAATTCATAACGTATATTACAATCTATATTTAAATGAAAGTATGATAGAAAACTTAACATGTTCTATTTTGTTTATTGAATTATCTTTTTAAGTTATTTTAATTACTTAATTATTAAAATTTTTAAAACTGTAACATAATTATAAATTAATATACAAAACATATATACACTGAAATATGCATCGTATTAAGCTGGAGCTGACATCTTTGGATTTAATTATAAGCTTCTATTTAACATTTCTTATAAACAAACTATACATTAAAGTAATAAGTTACAATTTTTAATAAAATTTTAAAAATTGTATTGCAATTTATATTATATGCATATTACAATTTCAACAGTGTAGTTTATTATTTTTTTTTAAATAAATAAACTTAATATGTTTATAAATATTATAAATGTTGTCAACAATTATTATCAGTTTCTTAAATTGTTTTGATATATATAATTATTTATACTGTACTGTATATAGTTGAATCGTTTAGCAAGTATATCAAATAGGAAAATAGTATTTATTAGTCTAGCATATTTTAAAAATAAATTATTTAATGGTGTAATTAATATATATTTTAAATTATATTTATTTAATATTTATTTCAAATAAATTGACAATAATTTAATGTAATTTTAACAAAATCTTTAATTAACATTATATTTTTTATTTAAGTGCAGGTACTGTGTGAATTTTAAAAATAATTTACAAACTGTAATATCGAAATTTAAATTTATAACTTATTCATAACGGATAATAAAAATTAGTTACAAATTATGTTTATAAATGTCAGATCTATATTAATAAGTTATTAATTATAACTTATATAAATAATCTAATATTCATTTAAATAGATTACAGTTTAAATATATCATAAAACTCATAGTTATAAGATCAAATATCATATCATAGGAATTTACATAGTTTATGGAAAATAAATTTAAACTATAATATAAAATGATTATATTTATTAATATAATGTTAAATATTACATTTAATAAATTTGAAACACAAAGTTCTTTCAACTAATTTTTTATTAATCAAATTAGTACAAAATAGACCTACATACAGTATTATATTGTTCAAAAAATTTGCTTAATATAGAAAAATTAAATATACTATGTAATGTTATAATGTGTATATCATATAAAAAATAGTTTTTATAGATTTATTTGCTGAAAAATAAATTTCACTAAAATTTACAACTTTATGTTTAATTGTAATAATAATTATTTTATATGGTATGTTTTGTTTATTCAATAACCACAAAACAAAATATAATATTAGCTAAATTAATATAAAATTGATTTTTCTTTGTAAATACCTAGATTAAATGCTACCAAAACATATTTGTATAAGTTATACTAACATTCTAACAATAGTTATAATAAATTGCATAAAATTATTTATTTACTACAGTATATTTGATTAAATATAGTTTGTATTTTTGAATTTTTTTTCTAAGACAACAATATTAACAATAGAATGTACACTTTGTGATTATACAGTAATATATTATAGTATATTATTAATTGCTTAAAATGGTTGAAAACAATTTAAGCGGTTTAAACATTTTGATAAATTATCACAAAATAGTTGGTATAACGTATTGGGGATTACGTGTCGATCGAAAGCAAAACAGCGTTTATATGAAAACATTACAAATATTATGGAATATAATGACTATTCTATTATTAACTTATAATTTCTACTTAAGTACACTCGGACTTGTAAAACGAAATTTTGAACATGTTTCGTCAAACAAGCGCAAGCTAATGATTACCATGTTACAAACTGGCTATTTATGTTTAACCATGCAAATATTTTTCGTCAGTTTATTCTGTTTCTCGAGAGGAAAGTCGGTTTTGGATCACTTGATAAGCAACGACGAGATGCCTATCGACGCCTCTATTGAACGCAAAATTGGTCTAAGAATTACTATCATTCAGTTTTTACTTACTTTAATCATGTCAATTATTTGGATATCAAGACTAATTGGTGTGATTACTATTTGGCAATTAATTCCACAATCAATAATACTATTTCTATCAATTAATACACAGTTAACTATTATTGCATTGATTGCATACAAGAGTTATATTGTTTCGCAAAAACTACAAAATATTCTCATTTCGAATCCGATTCGCGCTTTTGATTCACTCTATTATACGGTTTATAAGATTTGTAAATCTGTGCAACAGTTTAATCAATTTATATCTATTTATCTCTTTATTGCATTAATTTTTCAGTCAATGTTTATTCTGGCAGCCATTTGCTCATTATATTTAGGCATGTCTAAAACTAGTGTTATTTATATTCTATTAAGTTATACAATAAGCTTATTGGGTGTGTTATGTTATTTATCGGATTCATTTTTGGCAAATTTTAAGAAATTTTGTAATAAACTTGATGATTTAATAAATGATAATGAATTTGTGTCGAAATCAGTGTCGGCGACGGATAGAATAGTTTTAATGCAAATCAAGTCATTGTCGCCAAAGATGTGTTTAAATGCAATGAATTTGTTTGCAGTGAACGCAAAGACATTCATATCGAGTATGGCTTTAGTCGTCTCTTATTCTGTTATTCTTATTCAAACAACTGAACAAATTTAATAATTTAACAATGTTATTAAAAAAAGTAATTATTTCATACTGCCTGTCTGTAATCACCAGTAATATAATGCTTATAAATTATAATATAAAAGTTTTGTTTGTATAATTAGATTGCAAAATTGTTTAGTTTTAAAATGTGTAAAAATATTAATACGTTCAATTTAAACTTATAAAAGCATCTATCTAATAAATAAATTTGCAAAATAAATATGAAAATAGCATCAAATTTATTGAAAAATTTTTCATTATAAAAACTATGTAAACAACAACGGTGAATTTAAACGCAATTTTTATACAGTTGAATTAATAGCATGATACTAATCACAAGTGATAAAAATCGTATTTAAAAACGCAATAAATTTAGAAATGTGTAAAAACAATTTCGATAACAATTTTGGTATAAAATCTGCGACAGTCTAACAGGTGGTGGTCGGAAATTGATCATGGTAGGAGAATCTACTTGATGAGGAGGCCGTGCGAGCCGATGAGTCGGGAGCCGAGGAGGCCGTGGCCAAGATGTCCGTGGCCGAGACCGTAGGTCGAGACGATGGGCGCGTGCGAGAGGCCGTGCGAGAGGACGACCGGCGCGTGCACGGCGTGGTGGTTAATGGCAAGCGGGGCGGCGTGCAGGTGGCTGACCACCGGGGCGTGCAGCACATGTCCATGCACCGGGTGAGCAATATGCGATGAGTAGCTGCTCACGGAGCTCACCGGCGTGTGGATCGCGTAGCTCGAGATCGCGGCCGGAACGGCGTAGGTCATGCCGACGAGGGCGAAAAGCACCTGGTGATTTTATACATGATTATTTAGTGACGTATTTTAGCTTATTATAACTTTTAACTTATGATATACTTGTAACTTGTTTAAATAATTAACAAATGGTTATAAATAGTTAATTAATTTATGTTAACATGCAGCTTAATATTGATAAATTATATTATTGTTTAATAAACTAATGTAATAATAATAATATTGTAGCAGAACATAATTTAAATCAAGTTATTGCTAGATAATTTTTATAGAACTGTATTGTTTGTCAAAAATTAATTTTTGTATACGTGCTATAAATAGTATTAAATAAGAATAACATTGGGAGTCAAGATCTAATGAATAATTATTTATATATTATTTATTAATTTTATATAAGAAAATTATAAATGTTTAGTTATTTTATTTTATAATTATCTATAATTAGTTTAAGTAAAATTAGCATGATAAAAAGCAATATTTTAAATATTTAATAATTTTAAAACTGTAATGTTACTTTTGAAAATATTTAATAATTCTGCATAGAAAATTATTTCAAAAGCTGTAAACTTTTACAAGAATTTTACACGTTGTATGTAATAATATAAAAACAATTATAAATGGACGGCAACTACTAAGAATATTTTTCTAAAATTTACATTGCATATTTAGCAAAAATACTTACAATGATTGCAGCGTTCATTTTTGAAGCGGAGAGTGGTTTGTAGTTTCTTAACACAAAAGAAATAAACTGTAAATAAGTTGCGAATAGATTTGCGATTAAAAACTTTTAGCGCATAATCCGCTGCTTTTATAGCCAGAAAAAATCCAAACTATGTACAGAAAACTGATTAATAATAATAATTCTTGTTAATCAAAATTCAATGTCTCGGATCAAAAGAAAATTTTTTATCCTCAATAACTAGTCGATGTGTACAGCATACAATTCGATTTTAGCAAGTGCAAACAATAATGGCAAAGCCTCATGACTGGGCGTAACGGTAATTTTTAAGCAATGCTATTATTACGGGGAGGTTGCTGTATTATCGAGTAGCTTTATTCATGTTAGCTTTTTCTATAGAATTTTGAAATTGATTTTTATTCGATAATTAATTCTGTATTTTAGATGAGTTATTGTGAAGGAGAGAGTGGGGGAGAGTTGGGAGAGGGAGGAGATGGGAGAGAGAGAGAGAGAGAGAGAGAGAGAGAGAGAGAGAGAGCAGCGTGAAAAATGTACTTTCTAACAAAAAATTAGTTAGTTTATTTTTTCGGTGTCAAGGATTTTGGTCAAACCTGTCAAATAGTACAGTATACTATGCTATGCTATAATATGCAATGTATATATTTGTGCATATGTTTTCTCAAACGCTACGGTAGCTGTCAAGTTACTTTTCTTGCAAAACTGTTATAAATTACACTTGCTGTCGATCATATGCGCGATATTTTTTCGTAATGCATAATATATTTTTATACGGTTTAGATTTTTTGTTTTATTAATCTTGTTTTTATTTTTATTTGATATCTAATTATTTTTGATAACATTAATCTTGCCAACAGATAGTTAGTTTATATTGTATTTTATATAAACATGTATAAATATTATTATAGCAATTTTTCATTTTATTACTGTTAAGTTTAAGCTGTATACTTATATTATTTAAAACTTATAATATAATAAAAAATTTGATTATTATTTATTTTATACAGATACAAAAGTAAAAGTTCAGTTAAAATTGCATTGTAGTAAAATGTGTTCATATATTTTTCTATTTATTATGCTTGTTAATATTATTTATCAATACAATTTACATTTTCTAAACTAGTTTCTGCGGATTAATTATTTGTTATGCTAGATTAAATTAACATTGCATATTTTTACATTACATTTTGCAGAGGATTTTGAAATATTATTGTAGCATATCATTAATTTAATACAATTTGACAGTTTATTAATTAGGAATGCAGAAATTTACAAAATAAAATAGCAAAAATGTATACATTAATCAGTATAAATAATGCAGTTATTGCGCAAAACAATTCATTGCTATTCCACTATAAACATTGTAAAATAAATTGAATGAAAAAATATAAACAAATGACGAAATCAATCAAAAAAATATATTTCAATGTCAGCGTTTCGAAGACATTCGTGATGTTTTTGAAAAAATAGTCATGTTTATATTTGATCTTAATTAAATGCTTTTTCCAACCTTGTTTCGAAAATAAGTTCTTGATAGTTTTTCAATAAAACTTAATCATTGCACAAATTAAATGCTATTTACTTGTAATTTCATACTTATGTCAATAACCATTGTAAATGTGATAAATTGTAAAACTTTCTTATAATTTATACAAATTAATAAAAGAATTACTATTTTTAATAGTTACATTTAGATTAAATTTGTTCCTTATATTTATTATTACTTTCATTTATTTTATTGAATTTAATACGTTAAATTAACTATTGAATTAAGTTAAAAATTTTTATACTTAGTGTTATACTTATTATAAAAATTCAGATTTATGTAGAAAGTATAAACTGTATAAACTATTATTGTTGTATATTGTTTCATAGCAAATATAAAATTATTCTAAATTGGCGATTGAAAAACTCTTGATATATGGATAATAATTGTAAACTAAAAAAATATACTTATCTAAAATAACATTATAAAGTTAATTTATTACATTTTAATGATATTCTTTTTATAAAATAATTAAATTTTTCATATATGTTTGTTTCAACGTATAATTAAACAAGCACAAATTAATTGAAAAATGTTAACAAATTTTTATTTTTAAAAGAAAGTAATTACAGATTTTGTGAACAAAAGAAATGAAAAAAGGGATGAAATGTTGTCATAAAATAAAGTATTTCAATGTCGAAGCAGTTAAGGATTTTCGTGATTTTGTATCTGTGCACAAATAATTCTTTGAACTTAATTCGATATTTTTTATGAATCAATTGTAAGATTAATTCTTTTAAAGGTAAGGTCGCGCTTTAAATAACAAGATGCTTTGAGGATAAATCTTCCCGTGATTTTAAACCACACCTAAATGATTTTTCCCAATAATTAAAATAGTTTTGCATTGCTCAATTCTACATTAACTGAATATAATTTATTACTAGTTAAAAATATACTTTATATAGATTAATCTTGTTATAGTTTATAAAATATTTTTAAAATATATCGTTTTATTTATTTATAAGCATTGTATAAGCAATTAATCGTATAAGGTTTTATATTTGAATGTACATTTTAACCAGTTGTGCTCAATACGTCAATCAATATTGAAAAATATTAATGATAATCAGTTTTTGCAAACTTGATAAATAGTTTTAAATTTCATTGATTATTAATATTGATGTATAAGCTATTTTGTAATAATATTTTTTTAAGATAAAAAAACAATATTGCTAAATAAACAAAACGCATTTATTACGCTTGTAAAAATAGTATAAAGGTTATTATATGAGCATTCCATTGTCAAAATACAATGTGATAAATAGCAAGTATTTTATTACTATTTTTATTTTTATAAAATAAAAATTTAACTGTACATTCATAAATTTAATATTAATAAATTTATAAAAGTTTGTTATGTTTAAATTATTAATTTACATTTTCAAAGTTTAAGTACTGTATATACAATAGAATAAGAGACGACTAAAGCCATACTCGATATGAATGTCTTTGCGTTCACTGCAAACAAATTCATTGCATTTAAACACATTTTTGCTCTTAATATGTGTTTACTTATCAAATTTTTACCGAAGCACAAATTTTATAAATAATTTTGTTACAATTAAATTATTATTTATATAATAAAAAATATTATTGATTATTTTTATATAAAAAAATAATTAGCGATGCGATCATAATCTGGTCATAAATAATATTTTAAAATAAAATGTTATATATGATTGAATATTAAATAATAAATTACTGTTTATAAATGTGACGTAAGTTATTGCCTTTATATAATATATTATTTGCTCTAGCTATTTATTTATTAAGTTTTTAATAAAGAATAATTATGTAATATATTTAATTAAAATAAAAATTTGTTAACTAAATTTTTATTGTATATCCATGTCAAAACTTCTAAATCTATTAATTTTTATATGTATTACTTATATACTTATATACTTAACTTAGGCATTTTTTATATAATGAGCAGATTAAAAATAATTCGAAATACAATTGGCATGTCAAATTCAGAATTTATTGAAATAAAGCATACACATTACGCGTAAATTATGCGTGCGCATATTATCAGACATTGCAAGCGTATTGATTTTCGGCGATAAACTCGCATTTTATCGGCACACCAGTGGGCGTAGTGGCGCAGCACTTGAGGCCATTGGGACCGTTGCACATATCGCCGTCACCCCCACACGTTCTGCACCAGTATCCTCTGTGATCCGGTCTAACGGTGCAAATCAGTGGCTTTCCTGAAAAATATTCATATACAGGCTTATCAAATTGCGTATTGCAGTTTGATGCAACACTTGTAGCGCAGACTAGAAGTACTGCGGCAAAGTAGCGAAATAGTGTGCAGTAATAAATGCATTGCAGTGAAGCGACTCTTTATGCTAAAGCGATACAAAATTCCCAACGCGATTTTTATTTTCAAGATACACTCCGATTTAAACAATACGATATAAATCAAACTTTAAGCCACACCTTTTCTCAGGCTAATGTGTACAAATATTTTTAGTGTAGAATAGCCTGAAAATTGTTGTGGCCTAAAGTTTTATTTATATCGTATGATGTAAACCATAATAAACATTCGAAATAAACTAAAATTGTTAATCTTAATTTTAAAAATTG